>WYDE02123145.1:0-17327 GCA_009867175.2 Adela reaumurella
TAATAATTGCTTTATCTTCCAGTATAACTTTATAATTTAATGTATTCGTAAATATTCCAAACTACTGTTTTTATTAAAATTTTTGTGAAATACACACCACATCACTCACACATACAACATACCTATATTGTTATACCACTTTACACTCCACTCCAATCCAAGACAAGATAATAATTGCTTTATCTTCCAGTATAACTTTATAATTTAATGTATTCGTAAATATTCCAAACTACTGTTTTTATTAATTTTTTTGTGAAATACTTTGTCTTCGATGCCACGGCTGCTAAGGCTATTATCGGAGGCAAAACCTGCTGTAGCTATAATTATGTTTGAAATAAATAAATTTTTGAATTTGAATACATCGCTGTTCACATGGAGCAGGAGAGTCTCCACAAACAGAGCCCGTGTATATCCTTGTATCTAATGTATTCCTCGAAAACATTTTCCTTTCCTGGTTTTCCCTGATAAACATTTATTTCCATAGTCAGATTCAAATGTGCGAAAGTTTTACCAAACCAAGGAGGGTTCGTTCGGTCACGTATTTTAATGCGCTTTTCCCGTACGTCTCACAATTGGGCGTCGTTGTGGCGGACGCAAATAAATCTCCGCTTGTTTGGGACGAGATATTCTCTTTTGAGAATTATTCATGTGCACGCCTGGACCCTGAACTTCCCACAGCCGACCGAACGACTGGACCGGGGGGGTGGGAAGAGCTAGAGAGGCGTGAAAGGTGAAAGAGGTGGGCAGAAGGATAAAGGAGGAGGAAAGTTTAATCAAATCACAGTAAGATTCAGTCTACTTGTGGAAAAATGAAAATCAAGATCGATAGTCGAAGATTCGTCGTCGTCGTTCATCGAAATATCTAATCATCGAAGGAGAAAATTTATAAATATGTAAATAAAATAAATATAAGCTTTTCTGTTTAGCAGGTGGACTTATTGCCGGAGGCAATCTCTTCTAGTCATCCTTTATACACTGCAAAACATTAGTATTGTTAGAGTATAGGTTTCCTCACGGTGTTTTCCTTCACCGGGGTGCATAGTATTTTTGCACATAATTTTTAACCGAGACTGTACATACTGGATGAGAATAGGTACATGCCCTTACCCTTCGATCCCTTACCCTTCATAGTATGACGTTAGGGGTACAAAAAGATTACTTTATTTTATCCAAGCACGATGGTGGCACAATATCCCACCTATTGTGACAAGCGCTGGCTAGCCTACTTTTTGGGCCCGTCCATAGTACTACATAGGGCTGCCCATATAAGAATGATCCACCCAGTTCGGTCATCCGTCCGTTTGTCCGAGCACTTCCCGTGGTTCTATTTCACCTAAATTTTGCATGCAACCACGCTGGGTAACCCGAAGCATCGCAAAATCCGATCCATTAATGGGTTTGTCTAATAATAATCTTTTACACACCGGATTGATTTTTCGTTACACCAGTAGAAAAGAGTCGCCATATTATATACCTATGACAACAGCGGATGTGAAGCTTAGAAGTGTTTTAATCCTCCCAATACCTCACCAGCACGGTATTGCGTGAGATACATTTTATTAATGAATGACCATAACGACGACGGGCCAAAGTTGCCGATGTATTGCTACTTTAGTTCACACGGCCTACCGTTAAGGTCAAACGATAATCTTGTGTTGACCATACCCTCCCATTCCACTACATCTTATTCTAACTCATTCACGGCTCATGCAGCTCGCTTATGGAACCAGCTCCCTCACAATATCTGTCTCTCTTCTTCCATTCACACTTTCAAAATTATTTTAAAGAATCACTTCCTGTCCTCGAATCTTTCTTGATTTAAAACATTGTATCCTATATTCAGAATTAGCATGTATATATTTATGTAAATAGCAGGTATATTTAGTCTATCTCTATCTATGTACATATATGTATATTTGGTATATAATATGTACTTCGTACGTAAGTGTTCGTATTAAGTTTATCTTATCTTTTGAATATAAATTATCTATATTTAGTACCTATAACATCTCTTTCCGCCACTCACCAAGCAGTAATCAGATCCAAAAGGTATTCTGGAAGAAAATGCATCTAGACATTAAGTGTTACCTTTTGTCCTTATTCATCTTCCAGTATCTATTGTTTTATTAGGTACTTCATGTATTGATTGTTATAGTTCCTTGGGAGTGAAATTACCCAACACTTTGCTTAAAGAACTTATCCAAACTTCCCTCGTTCAAAGTTCAGCGACTCCACTGTATTTATGGAGAAGTTCTCTCCAGGCCAGCAGACACTCGACAATCGCGTGTCTCCAACGCCTCATTACTTGTTTGTCGAGCCAAAATTCACAATACAGCCACGGACTATTTACACTAAGGACCCGACACCGGAACGCTTCCCGTACTAGTCAGTTCAACCTCGAGATAGTTCAAATATGACTATCACTCGCTCTCGCTCGAGCGCGTAACTCCGGCAACATCTCCTGCAGGTTGAAGATTTGTGGCGTTATCACGTTCCCAAACAATACGAAAACGTCAGGAGTTACTAAAGATGGCATATCCTTCCGTAGGTAAGTATTTTAATACTTCTATATACGTTCCGCGCGCCTAACAAATTTTTGGCTAGCCCGGTTCCCATACATAGAGCGGCGTGTGTCGGGTCCATAGGGTACCTAGTCCGTGAATACAGCCAACGGTTTGGTGTTTTGGTATTTTGTGAAAGTAGCAACAAAAAAGCTGTAAGTATATTGAAATTTGCCAGTTCACAAGACTTTCGTGACTTTGCTTCTACAGAGCACTGCATTTAAAGTCAAATTGTCAAGAATTCAGAAATAAACAACAGTTTTCTATTTATTTATTTATTTATATCATATTTATTTACTGTGTGAGGCAGGTACTTAAAAGAATGACCCCACTGCATCTATTCCCATGCATGTCGTAAAAGGCGACTAACGGATAATAAGGACAAGATGCCTTGCTAGAGGGCGACAGGTTCGCCATCGGCACGGTACTTCTACCCATTCATGCAGCAGGTGGGTCTTCGTGCCTTACATGCTGCTTGATATCTTGTCCGAATACCTTGCGAAACGTGGTGGTGGTGTTGTGCTGTAATTTACCAGAGTTCTTGCAGTAAAACACCGATTGCTCTGCTTACCCATATTGTCGGGATTCAGCGTGAGTGATATATATATATGTATGTATGTATGTATTATTTTCTGCGTGATTTAATATTCCATCGAACTTTGAACACATCCGGCTCGAAGAAGCATTATCTCTGCCTGAGGAGGTTTATAAGTTGAGAATCCCACTTAGTCGTGCATGCGACGACAAAAGACAGGTATTTAATCTGACACATGTCTAACATTTCGCGAGTCGGAGACTGGAGTTATGAAATTTGTTAAAATTAGAGTTGGAATTTGAGTTGCAGACTAAGTCGGCCTCTCCTTGTTTAGTTAGATGAAACTATGACAAGTTGTAGGTACGTATTTGTACGTTGCGTGTGTTTCAACTAGCGTTCTGGAGTGTTGTTCGCGTTAGAGCGTTTCGAAAATTAAACTAGATAATATATTAACTTTGCTATTATATCCTCCTATATCGGTTTATATTCTTTCTTTTTGACCGTTTCCATATTACATACGTTTAATATTATGACGCGTTTTATAGTCTCTCTTTGGATTGAAGTAAATAATTATAAACAACTAAATATACACTTTTCTGCTGCTGACATATTGCCGGAGGTAATCTGTTCCAACCAACCTTTACCATTATCATCACCATGCTCTGCGTTTAACCGTCCACTGCTGGACATACGTCAATTTTAATTTTCTCTTATACACACCAGCAAAGGTGGCTGTGCCCAAAACTTCAAAAGAAGATCGGACACACAGTCAATAACACCACTCCTCACGAAACCACGCTCAGGGAGTCGCCATGCCAGCTATAAGGCGGACGAAAAGGCCGTTGTTCAATTTGTTAACACTTCTTTTGTAGATTGTAGGTGGTAGGGAAAACACTTACTGGAAGACCGTTCTATATTTTCGCCTTACTACACAGGTACGATTTTGGAAAAGGATGCGTTCTCAGAAGTTGCGTGTCAACAACAATATGGATGTTTCGAGCGAGTCCGGCGGGTGTTGCGGATATGAATCGGGGCAGGAGGGATTAGGGAAGCCAGTCCAACGGAGCATCGACGATGGTAGATCTACCTATAAAACACGCTAAGGGAACCGATTGTTCGCCTGTGGTGCAATGATTCAAGTCCCTCCGTAAGCTTGGGATCACCAATTAGGCGGATGGCGCGGCGCTGGATTCCAACTCTCTCGGCTCTCGGAAGCACAAATCCATCGTTTGTCCGCGACGTACCGGATGTCGTTGTCCCACCTGGCGGGTGCTCTACCTTTATACATTGCACATATTATGTTTTTTTTATTTATGGAGACTTACACGGAAGGCTACATCACCTAATGCACCTACATATCATTTCTGGTACCAGTGATGTCAGCCTAAATACCTTGGTGAGTTATGTAGGTAGGTGCCATGTCAGCACTTCCCTCAATTGCAGCCGGCTACACTGAACTGGACGAAAAACACAAACTATGTTTCACAGCCGCTTCGACCAACCTTTATTCAGTGCGGTGGTACCAACCCGGGCGGGTTTACCCTACCACGATGTAAGGAGAGGGAAGGGACCTACAGTTTAATGTAGAATCTGAACCATGACCAGCGTCAACAGTGAAGCGGTCACCCATCCAAGACCTGACCGCGCTCGGCAGTGCTTAACTTCGGTAATCGAATGCTGAATACCGCAACCACTGAGCCAACGATGCTGATGGATTGATTATTTGCACAATCTGGATAAGCTTATAATTTTTGGGGCATGATTTCTATGTATAATAAAATACAATCTATTGTGATGTTTAAAGAAAGTATCATGATTATCCACTCTCATGAGTAGATATTTGACAGCTTGCGTCATCACAACAAAGTTAGCAATGACCGTATGTGATTGCTTCAAATTCTGCAATTTCCAGCTATTCGTTTCTAAAGCCGCAATGTCCATCTTTTATTGAACTCTCGCTTTTTCTGCCGAAGATATTTTTGATGATTTTTTTTGCATCACAACAATTACATTAAGAAGTAAGGCATATTTCCCACCCTGTTTTGATTTCTCACAAGAGTTTATCAATAATTTCCTCCTGAACATTTTTTTTTAATTTATTAGAGAAACATACAGTATTGTAGATATATAACAAATAGTTTCAAAAGTGAAAAAACCTAAACTAGTGAAGTTTCTACCTAAAAAAAGTTCTTAAAGTTTTACAAATAATTAATTACCTGTAATACTCACAGTAACACACCTAGTTTCATTTCTGACGACTAAGGAACCTTGTCAAATTAAAACTTGAGCGCTGCAAGCACACATTCCAAACTTTAACGCTGACTAGACTCGTCGACAGACACGTTCTTTGCCGCTAAGCACTAAGTTTTACATAGTAGTAGACGGAGTCGCAGGCACAGTACTGAATAAAAAGAACTCGCCTCTTGATGACTTTGGCAGCGACGAGACGCTGCTCCGAGTCCAGGTAGGCGGAGGGCTCATCGATGAGGTAGACGTCTGCGGGCTTGCCGAGGCACAGCACAAGAGCCACGCGCTGCAGCTCACCCCCGGAGAGGTTCTGCACCTCCTGGTCCATGATCTCCTCGATCTTCATGGGCTTCATCACGTCAGTCATGAACTGCGGGCAACCGTCAATAGATTAAAATGAAGGTGTCTTCCTGCAGATGCTTTCCATCCATTAGAATGTATTTCGGGGGACGTATTCTGCTTATGTTTGACAAGTAATTTTTAATAGATAAGTAGAAACTAAGATTATTTATGATTTATAAAGGAAAATAAATAATATTTTATACAAGATAGTAAATTTGTGTTTTAAGTAACCACAATACGTTTTTGGAGCACATAAACTTTTATAAATATTTATACTATTTAGATTATTGGAGACAATTCAAACTAACATTAACTTGTCTAGTAAATAAACTATTTTATATTATAAAAAAAACCTACACCAAGTTATGGGTATAAAGATAAAGAAACGTTTTATTACAAAACTAAGTGTAGCAGGACATTTCTCTCACAAAACATATGCACACAGTACGTGTGAGAGAGATGGCACGCTACACTTAGTTTTGTTATAAAACGTTTCTTTATCTGAACGGGTTGTATCAATATTATATATGTCGCACTTTATTAGCTATGCTCTACCAAATTTTCAGAAACACAATTATAATTCCGAAAAACACTGTTTTCGCTTTTATTATTGCTTACAAATTGTGTGGCTGTGCTTGAAGCCGGAGCCTCGAGTGCAGCCAAATTCACCCCGAGGAGGTGCCAGTCCTGCTTGAAGGCGGACTAATGTTTCTGGGGAAGGCTATTAACCCGCGATTTGAAGATCGGTTGATTGTAGGAATAGGGAAAAATGATCCCAGAAAGCCCGTTCGAAGCCTTTGCAGTGCGACGCAAGAATGATTTAGAGAATTGCGCAGTACGAAGAATTCTTCTATCAAATATAAAGGAGTGTTAAGCAAGAGTATGGCGAGTTCCGCAAAGGTCGAACAGTTAGCATAATTCGATGCAGTAATAAATCAGTTGAGCAAAAAAGAAAACAAGCAAGCATTTCCACTGTGGGATACCTGGTAAAAGCATCTCTCTCATCCATTAACCCCTCGTGATATGTGGTGAGGTTTTAGACGAACCCCAGAGCTCACATAAATTTGTTAGAGGTGTTCTAAGTGACTAGACACAATAAGCAGGCCCAGGTGCTTGTGAAAGACAGACCACAGCTAAAACAATAACTTTCTCATTTTAACTTCACTTTTTTTCGTTGATTTTATCGTTCGCTTGATTCGTTTTCAGGGCCATAAGGAGCCATACATCTAATAAATATAAATAAAGTTAAAATAAATTCCAGGTAAAATAGTTCAAATGAATGAAAAAAAACATTACTACATTAAAAGGAAGATGTTGAACTCGGCACACTGTAGCTTCACTGAACATATCCGGCCCAATTGCCAGCAGAGATATGGTCAATCAAGGTCGGGACTAACGAGGGGTTCCTCTATATTTACCCAGCGCGCATTTCACTTTGGCTCGCTGCAAGCTAGTCTGCAATGAACTAGGACGCGACAAAACACCAGTCCCACTCTCAACCTCTATTTGTGAAGGCATCTGGTAATGCTTCTCACGTGTTTCCATCAGTAATTGGCAGTATCTCGCTGCTCGCAAAATTGAGGAAAATGTAGTCCTATCTTTGGGCAGTTTATTGGCTCCAGGTTTCACAAAGATGACTTGTTGGAAGCTACTGGTTTGTCCCTTCCTGGTCCGTGCAATAGAAAGACTGATGGCCTCTCTGACAATTTGGAGGACCTTATCTTGACGGTAGGACTATTGGCCTCTCTCAAGCAGCATGTTTCCATACAGCAATGCTTGGCAGTACCTACGAACTCCTTACAGGACGGTCATGATTTATTGGTAGATCATTGTAGATTGTACCGATTTGTACTCTATTAAACCAGGTTACTCGGTTCAGGAAGAATAAGTTGTAATGAATTTAGGTAGAACTTAAGTAGCTCAGGGGACCAGTTGTATATCATTTCCACTTCAGCACCGGTGCGATGCAAAAGCCACCTAAAGTTACCCAGTCATTCTGCATTTCTAGGTTCAAGGCGTGCAGTTTGAATCCTTATTCAAAGTTCCCCTGAACAAAACCTTTCTTTATCAGTCTTTGCTAAGAACAACGTTAAGAACAACTACCTATGATCATCAAGGATTAAACTATCTATTTAATATTATATCTTTTTATTAATTTAATGAATCACAGCTGAAGCTGATGAGTTCATGTCTAAGTTCAATAACAAAGCACAGGTAATTTTTATTTGTTGTTACATTTGTTTTGTGGTTTAAGGTGTTTGCCAAGAGTGTTTTTAAATGAATTAGTGGAGGGTGCTTTTACATTTCAGGTAATTTCACCCGTCATTGTATTTATCATTACTACCTAATACATATGTAATATATAGGTTAAATAAAAAATTTACTAAACTGTGCGCACCACGGACCGAAATCGGCATTGAGAAAGTATGGAAAAACCCGTAAAAATTAAGTATTATTGTGGCTTTCTGTACTTTAGTTGGTTACTGTTTTCAGTTCCTGATGCATATACATACCTGCGGATGCACGTAGGCGTCCCTGATCTTATCATGCAGCAAGTTCCGCACGAGTCCTTGTGACTTGGGCGAGATCTTCTGTGGCTTATAGCTAATGTGCAGTTGTGGCAGCGACCCAGACCCTGCGCAAACCAAACAAACATACATGCATATTAAAAAAAACAAAGACATACTCATAGGTGGTAGGGTTTAACCCTTCAAAGTCAGCACATGTTGAATATAGTGGCTTTATTTTAATAAAAAAATTTTGGCTCCCTTCACTCGACAATGACATGATACTACTTGGCTTTGCCTCTCTTTAACAGGTACGCTGCCGGCCTCCGGTCTTTCCATTGAAATGCTCTTCTACCGCTGCCATCATTTCTTCGTCACTCGCAAATCTTCGTCCTCTAAGGTTTTTCTTAAAATTGGAAAAAAGGGAATAATCGCTTGGAGCTAGGTCTGGACTATACGGTTGGTGGTTGATTTCTTCAAATCCTGTCTCACCCAATGCACACCTTGAAACTCGCGCAATGCAACCTGCATTGTCCCGCAAAAAACAGGACTCCGTTCGCCAGTTTGCCTCTTCTTTTCTGGACTCTTGACAAACTATTGTCAACAATGCGGCATAATATCACCGTTCATCATTGTTTTTTCAGGAAGGTAGTTAATAAACAAAATCCCCTCCCAATCCCATAAAACTGTGGCCATAAGCTTGAATGCAGATCTTTCACCTTTAAATTTCCGTGGCGGCTTTTCTCTCTTTTCAATCCACTGCATTTACTCTGCATCGTACTGTCGGATCCATGTTTCAACAACAGTGACAATGAAAGAAAAAATGTCATCAGGATTATCACCACAGATGTCCAAAAACTCCTGCGATTCGACTCGACGCTGCTTGTCCAGCGGCGTAAGCGTTTTTGGGATCCATCGCACAGACACCTTTTTCATATTCCAATGATTGTGCAAAATGGAGCCAATTCGTTCTTTGCTAATGCCTATGGCTTCAGCATCTGCCACAACTTGATTTGCCGATCTTCTAATTCTTAGTTTTTTTTACTTTTGAAATGTTTTCCTCGGTAACAGCAGTGTTTGGACGCCCTGACCGGGGATCATCTTCCATGGGCTCCCTGCCATGCTTGAATTCTCGGCTCCAACGTTTTGTGTTAGCAAATGAAGGCCCAGAGTCCCCCATAAACCGTAGACATCTCTTCAAATATTTTCGTTGGCTTTTTTTTCTTCTTTGTGAGGTATTTTACGACAGCTCTTGACTCTAATTTCATACAATGCGTGAATGACTCGGGCATGGTGATTTTTAACATTCAATAACCAAAAGTGCAATGTTGCTAATGACACGCAATTTGGTATACAAACTGTTTAGTCTTCGCAGTCAGTGAGAGGTAGCATGACAAATTGGTGACACTTATAAGAAAATATTTCAGTCTCCCCTCGTAGAAAGATGAGTCAGCTGTAGAAAAAACTTAGTTTTGAGTGAATAGGTTAGGAGATGACAGAGATATTACTGAATATATCGAGAGCGACAGAGTGTGTGTGCAGGCCGCCCGGGTGACGAAGTACAGTGGGTTGCCAAATTATTAGGGACACCACATTTATGTTCATACTTCTCCATATGAATGAGACCTTGAGGATAAACATTCTACCTCCTTAACACATTATGATAAACTTTTCAAACATAGTATTTATGTGATTACTAATATATCTGGTATAAAGTTTAAAGTGTTTAAAGTTTCTTTCTAAGAAATTGACCTTTACTTGGAGACAAACTAGTGAACAGTGATTTTCTTGTGTCATATAATTTAAATAAATATGTATGAGGTCAAAAAATTACCATATTGTATTTTGTGCCAAACTGAAGGTGATTTAAATAGGATAAAAGTATAAACCCAGGTTTATAAGAAATATATCAATATTCATAATTTGAAGATTGTAGGTTGAGGAGTTTAGGAGATTTTTTTAAATTTGTATGAAGAAATATGGACATAAATGTGGTGTCCCTAATAATTTGGCAACCCACTGTATGGTATTGGCGAGAAATGTGTGAAATTTCAAACAGGTTTAACAACTGCAGTTATTTGAAAAAAAAAATCTCAGATTCTATATTATATGAATGGAAAAATAATTTCATTGGTAATAATAAATACTGCACTTCACTGGAATATTCGTAACTAGTACTGGTTGAGATTTCAAGGGTTTCGTCGCGATATAAGTGGAAGGGAGCTAAGCCATAAATTTTTGGATTATTGTAGCTTCGTTAGAACTACGCATTACAAGTCTTTTAATGCCGGCTCCACATTTGCCCACACATAGGCATATCATATTCATAATATATCTAAAATGATTTTTAATGACGCTATAATCTTTTGTATAGCATAGAATATAGCAGCACTAAAATGATTTGACTATGTCCCACATATATGCACTCCAAGTGTGGAGTTAGGAAAACAAGGGCGCATTCGGTAAGGCCAGGATAAACTTTTCTGTCCTACTCGCATGGGTCCCTGAGACGATCAAGTGCACTTGACACAAGTTGAGCGCCGGGCTGGCTCACCGCGCTAGTCTCTGACTAGCGCGCAGTGATCGTAGGATCGATCCTCTGTACTGGCGCACTTTTCCTGTACATTGCCGTACCTGTTGCTCCCGTGAAGGAAAACACCGTGAGGAAACCCTTCCCACTCCTAATTAGGTGGTAGGGTTAACCCGACCGGGTCAGTAGCACTGAATGTAGGATGGTTGAAGTGGCTATGTAAATAGTAAGTATTTTCCATCTAGTTCAGTGAAACCGGAGTGAAAAAGGGAAGTACCCTGTTATGCCGCCAAACCCCGTAAGGGTTGAGGTGACTTAGGCTCGCACCACGGTTCACGATATGTGACATAAGTGGTGAGAGCCAACCATGATGGGATAATTATATAAAAAAAAGGTCTATTTGATTGAAGCGAATATTGAATGTTACCACGTTGACTTGACGCTACCGTCAAGCTGTCTACGGCTTGATTGAAATTGACAGAAATTTTGATTGACGACACTTGATGCGCGTGAGAAGGACAAGATTTTTTCATTTGCGGCTGCAACATCGTAGATGGCGGACAACGCACAGGACCTAGATGTGGCCTTGGCGAGAAGCGCCGACATAATTACGGAGCGTGATTTTCTGATATTGAGTGAATCGATATCTCAATTTATACAATTCCTTACACCCTCCTTCTTTATTTTTCTTTTTTTTTATAGATACCACTAGAGTAATGGCAAGGAATGCCATATCATCGTTGGAAATCATTTTAAGTTTTGTGATGACTTTCTCGGGCACAGATCGGTAGGCGACTCGACCGGACTTGACGGCACCTTTAATGGGCGTCAAATCCCCCATCAAGTGAAACCGTCAATCACGTGAGACTTGTGAAGTGCACTTGATCGTCTCGGGGACCCGTAAAAACGAGACGTACAGAATAACGGTATCCTGGACTTACTGAACACAGCCCAGGAATAGGGGTGAAAAAATAAATTTGACAGCTGTCCCACCGTCCGTCGCTTCAGCATGTTTCAGACATTTCTGGAACACCGGATGGAAAAATAGCGAGAACAGATCTCCGCGCGCCATTACTTCGAGTTCGTTGTCACAGTGGCACCATCACTACCCTTCAAAATCCATTTCTAAGAACCCATAACCTAGCACATTTGCTACACATTCGCCAGTGTCACCATCGCCAATATGCACGAATTGTGGCACAGAAACCCGCGCCATCAACGATTTGAACGATTAATTCCACAATAATACTATTTTTAATGCGTCAGAGGGCAAATTAACACTATAACTCGATAATTTTCACCAATTTGTAAACGAAAAACAATCGAACAGAGTAATCTAATAGACGACGTGATTTTGTTTGACAGACGACAGAACAAACAGAAGAACAATGCTGACCGGTGTTGCCAACTGGTGATAAAGAAAAGTAGCAAGAAAGAGAAATGATTATCATGACATGATCATCATACATTGTATAGTGCTGGCCAGTACACACCCTCCCCGCGGCACCGACGGGTAACAAAGTTTGCCCACTGCTCCGTCCCCCGAAGAACTATCGCGATTGTTGTTGGCGAATGATGGCACATTGAGCCGAATGCACGTATTAGAATTTTCCTGAGGTAGTGATGGCGAGAATGTCTAAAACTACTTTTCTTGTAGCAGAGACCGTGATGTCCGTTCGATTGTATTGTATGTCTTTATTATCTGTAGGTATACAATATACACTTAGATTCGGCAGTATTAAGCAAGTTTTAAGCAAAAAATATGCCATCGCCAAAATTTTTATAAACAACATACATATTATGTAATCTAAAAACAGGTATAATATAAAATAATGTCAAAACAGTAAAAAAAAGTCAAGCAAGATTAAATTACAGTTGTCATGAAATGAATAATAATTACAAAAAGTGCAATCACAGTGACAAAAAGAAAAAAAAAACATTTTGTCAAATAAAATTGAAATAAGTAACAATGGCATAATCGAAAAATTTAAATTAGGTCTAAAAGTATCAGAAATCAAAACTAAAAATGTCAGTTAATTAAATTACATTATGAAATTTAAATTCAAATAATAACAAAATTTAATTAGACTAAATTAAACTTGGGTCATTTGTACGGCCAATCGAAGAGCCACTCCCACCATCATACAATTGTCATCCAAAAGTTTTCATACATGTCTTGACGGGTGCACATCCACGCTCCTAATACTTTCTAATAGGATTATTTCGTCAATAATATATGTTACATAATTATTAATTTTCACAAAAGAAAATTTAAATATTTATATTTAATTATACAAATTTTATATTTATTAAATGACCGAAAATGGCCCAACTCTTGTCTATAAGCTGTCAATATTTTCATTGAAAGTGCACACGTTTGCGTTAATTTTGCTTACGTTTTACATGATTTTGCTGACTGAAGAATGATGATGTCACAGTGACGTACGTGCGAGAACTTTTCATCAAAAACGTGTAAATATAATTTATGAACAATTATAGGATTTTTTTTGAGAATTTTTGATGGTAAGTGCATAAAACCACTTGAGGGATATTTTAAAACTCATTTAGTTATGTGGTAAAATAGCGCGCTTAAAGCTTTTCGCATTTTTGTATTTTATAGTGTGTAAATCATGATACATACACATACGTCATGCCTGTTTCCGAGTGAAGTAGGCAGAGAAATCCTGTAAATATGATCTACGTAATTTTTCATTATATAGGTATCACATTTCCGAAGAAAACGATAAGTTCGAGAGTAATATCATCTATAGAAATTATTTATTCATAAAACCAGTGTCGTGGTTTTGGAATGCACCCCAAAATAAATTTAACCATAGGTCTCGCACGCAACAGAAAAAATGCGCTAGAACTAGCTATAAAGGAGCTAGGTTGGCAGCACTGCTGTTGACTGGCAGAATTCGGCCAGCTGACTGATAAAAGGCCACACATTCTACCTCTATGTAAGACAGTGGGGGAATTTCAGGGTTGCCATTAACGGAAACGTATTTTCCTAATTTATCGTAAAATAAAGTACCTCATAATTAATAAATAGTTTTCAAGCCCAACTTAGGTAGACAAAGGTTTACAGCTGTTGTATTTACATAGTAGTTAATTTGAAATATGACAGAAAGAGATCACGATTTGTCTCTATTTCCGGTGTAAAGCTTTCAGAGGATAGCACTGTTGATGCTGTTCACCCTAATCGCCACCTGTCATTTGTCATGTTTGAAAGATTTTACGCTATTTGATTACAGATGGCGCCACAGTTTCGCTTGATAAATTAAAACAAAACCAGTTTCTGTCCTAAAAGACAAAGGTGAAAAGGCATGTTTGTAATTAATTACTTATATGCTGTCGCATTTCTGTGTTCGCATATAACTCCAGACCGAATCTTTTTTTTTTTATGGAAACTGACATGGAAGGCATCATCAGCTAATTAATGCACCAGTCTTTGGTACCAGTGATGTCAGCATAAACACCTTGGTGAATTAGGAAGGTGCCATGTCAGCGTTTCCCTCAATTCGAGCCGGCTACACTGAACTGGACGGAAAACACGAATAATTTTTCATAGCCGCTTCAACCGACCTTCATTCAGTGTGGTGGTACCAACCCGGGCGGGTTTAACCCTAGTATGCTCTCCTTATATGGTGGTAGGGTTACCCTAAGTAAGGAGAGGGAAGTGCAACCGTCGCTGATAAATCAATCAATAAATATCAATCAATTCACATGGGGTTTACACTGATACATTGTGTAACTACTGAAGATTGTTACAGGCTGTGTATCATCGCGGTATACTCCAGTCACTTTACGTTATAAAATATGGTGACCCTGCAAAAAATCATAACAGAAATTTATATAAGCAATGTTAAATTATAAAGATCTACCAAAATTGTCATTTTTTTAAGTGCTTTTAAGTGCTAAAAGCTTTTTAGCTTTTTTGTTGTGAAAAAAATTTTCTTTTTTTCTACTGATTTTCGGAACTGGTCTTCACCGTGTAAAATAAAAAAAAATAAAATGTTATTTATAATAATTTTAATTAAATAAATAAAATAAAAAATAAATATTAAACATTTTCGGTAGATTTTGTAATTTAACATTCCACAATAGATATATTTATTACTCGTATAAAAATTTAAATCAATGTTATGATTTTTTGCATACCAACACGTAAAGTGAATACACTAGTATTCTTTCAGGTACTGCGCAGTGAGCAAATAAATATGTTGCCACGCGTATGGTTGCAGAGCGGGCGCTGCTAGTGTAAAAAAATAACACAACTATCAACTTTAGGAAACATTTTCAGAAAAAAGAAACACAAAAAAATTAAGGGCCTTTATGTGACGAAGAGACCACTACTAAAAGCCCTTACTCGGCTAGTAATTAATGACTCAGCAATGCACGGGCGAACTAACCTAAAGGCCGCCTCATAGGCGGATAATTTGTCCACCTTGAAGTTGAAGTTTACGTCAACTTTCACACTGAGTGAACAGAATGAAACCTTTTTTTTAAATTTTCCTTGCTTAGCATGCTAAGTCTAGTGTCATCTATGTTAAGTATGATCTTAACGGCGACAAAATTAGGTTGATAATGAATCGATGTAGACTTCTTCGAACGCTGAGTGAGCGTTAAGAAGATCCAGATGAATACGGCAACAAATTGAAGAGAACACGTCACGGTCCGGGTGGCGAAGTTGGTATCGCAGTGGCAGCTAAGGCCAAAGGTCCCGGGTTCAAACCCCGGTTCTTTATTGTCTATATATTCCATATTGTCATGTTTTCGGCAAACCTTGGCACAAAATACATTAATGCCTTCTCGTGAAATGTTTAGTCGCCTCATTACCCCAGTGGCCGGAGCATTTAGGGTAGTATTAATTCTTTTTTTTTTTATTGATTCAAAGATTTTATCTCGTGCGGGTTTGAAACTCACTGGGAGCACAGCATTTATTACTTTAGAATTTGTGCTAAAATGGCTGCTGACTCTCCGGTGAAGGTAAACATAGTGATGAAACCATGGAAGTGTATGACTAAATCCTCTCATGTCATGTAATGAGAGAAGCCTGTACCCAGCAGTGGGGCGAATAAAATGGCTGCAAAAGAAAAATTTTATTTTTTGTTGGTTACTCCTCCACAATCTTACCTTCAACAGGCTTCAAGTTGCCAGCTAACACGATGTTTAACACTTTGGCTATTTGACATTACACACGAGCGCACGATTCTCACCGACGCTCGGGCTCCGCGCGCACTCTCCACTCTCGATATATTCTGTAAATCTGCGTAATCTCCCTATCTATTCACGCAAAGTTTTTTTTTCTACAGCTGATGAGTCTTCCTATGAGCAGGCTATATATAATATTTCGGGAAAAAAAGCTGTCGAGCACAGGAATTAATCTGTAAAAAAAAGTTTTATTGATTCATTTGATTGACAATTTGCTTGATTTTAGAGGACAAAAATCTTCAATCACGATCAATCTTGACTGCATGTGATTATATGTAAGTAGATGCACTAGAATGTTTATGTGTTATACCTTTCAATAGTAAAATGTTCGAAAATGGCTTGGTGATTCCTCAACTGGCCGTAGATAGAAGATTGATCATGCGAGGTGTATTGGTGATTCTTCTCCTTTCTTTCAATACCTATATCCCCTATGAAAATATGTTAAATTCAAATGCAATGTGAAAATTCGACCGGGCTCTTCGCCGTACGGCGCGCCGACCATGCGTTCGATAAGAGTCATACTCGCGCGCCGCCGACCGCAGTTGCGGCTTATCTAAACCAGTGGGTTAAGGTAGTCTGGCCAGATCCGATCTCTCTGAGCAGCACCAGGACCTCTGAGTCAGAGAACACTCCCGCCATCTTACATCTATCTGGGTACAAGTTACCATCTAACATTCGGATGAAGGTAATCTTGTCGTTGCGGTTCTTTCCAAACAGCATCAGGATGTCTAAGTCAGTCGAACTTCTCTGCCATCTTACCTTCATCAGGTTCCACGTTGTCAGCTAACATTCTGATGAAGGCAGTCTTCCTGATGCAATTCTTTCCGAGCAGCACCACTATCTCTAAGTGAGACAACTTCTCCGCCATCTTACCTTTCATCAGGCTCAAGTTGTCAGCTCACATTCTTATGAAGGTTGTCTTGTCAGTGATATTCTCTAGAAGCAGCCCCAGGAACTTTAAAACTCCCACCATTTTACCTTCATCAGGCTCCAGATTGCCAGCTAACATTCTGATGAAGGTAGTCTTGCCAGTGCCGTTCTCTCCAAGCAGCACCAGGATCTCTGAGTCGGAGAACTCCCCCGCCATGACGTTCAACTCAAAATCACCCATCGTCTTGGACATCTCCGGGTAGTCGTAGTGGTTCATGCGCTTGATCTGCGGGAGCATGAAGTATGAGCTCACGCACAAACAAATAGATGACTTCTTCGATATGACTCATAGTGTGAAACTTGTATTCAATTATTCTTCACTCTATAATTATAGCAACCAAGATATACTTAGGGAGCGTTCATAAACCACGTGACGGATTTTCGGCTCGTTGGGGGGGGGGGGGGGGGGGGGGGGGGGGGGGGGGGGGGGGGGGGGGGGGGGGGGGGGGGGGGGGGGGGGG
>WYDE02123146.1:0-11426 GCA_009867175.2 Adela reaumurella
ATTAATGGCGTAGTTTCTACTTGTCAAATGTCAAAAAATGACAGCTTCAAAAGTGACATCTACCGAAATAGCGGGCTGTTCAAAATAACACCTCTTATTGGAAAACCCGTAAATCCTAGTGAAATAGAACTTGTGTGTTTTAATTAAAAATATACTTTTTAAAAAGACAACGCGGAATCGCGTCCTAACAGTACATATTCCAACGGAACGGAACGGACGAATTCCAAAGATGACTTTCACTTTCAGTTTTCGTCGAAATATGCAAGATTGTTAGAAATTATAAAAAATGGCGAACACAAAAGAAAATAAGTATACCAAACGAGGGTTTCCAAAGCAGAACCAGATAAGATGCAAAACTACGTGAGGGCTAACCTGGTGCAGTTTATTTTTAAGTTTCTCCAAATTTTCTGGTAATTTCTCTGATGCTGCCATCCATATCAGTGTTCATAAAAATACACACGAACATACACCAAACTTGGGCTCAACCAACAGGGGTTTTTACAAATGACCAATCACAACGGTTAGTGATTTCGGCACATCTACAGTACCTACGTAACATTTAAAATAACTTTGATTTTCTTTTTCTTTTTCAATAAGTTTTTGATAGAAAAATGCGCGTCACTAAATTCTGTAACACCCAGACGGACAGACACCAAACGATGCAATAAGATAAATTGTTATGACGTGATCCGAAAAATAAATTATTGGGGGATATAAGGAATAATTTGTCATCCCTTTGAGTGCTGAAGTACCTGGTGTTGTTACGCCATGTGGATTACAAGCCTCACGTGAAAAGTGCAACATATTCCTTTGTGCCTACATTTAGACACTTCAGGAAATTTAAACAAACAGGTGTAAGCTTATTTTTCAGTTGCCCTCTGCTGTTTACTGCTTTTTCGTTTTGTGTTAGGAATAGTTAAGATATGAGAAAGGTTTTATAATTTCTGCCTTTTCCATTTTTATTGCGAGACACTTGTCACAAAAGCGTGAATTGTTGTACCGCCGATGCGACGACGCCCAAGAGCATCCGGTTTAGAACGGAGGCTATTAATGCAGTGCCGGCATGCTAGGTGTCTATACACGATCCCATGTTGCACACTGAAGAAAATACATTCGGAGGGAGTGTATTCCAGAATTTGGCAGTGGAGAAGATAAAATAAATACTAGAGCACTCAGTCCGCACTTTGAACAAGTCTATAGTAAAAATTTTCTGTTACGCTGGAACCCAGTGGTGCAACGGTGAGGTCAGCGAGTCCATTCTGGGAGTCCGTTTTGTTTCAGCGCTTAACCTACGGACTCCCCAGATTTAGGCCCTGAACCGCTTCGAACAGCTCCTCAGAGTTTTCGCCGTTGGAAAGCGGATAGACCACAGTGAACGCGCTCCAACCAGCCAGTACCCAACTGATGACCAGCGCCAATAATATACTCTACGGCTCTACGTATAATATGTATCAGATTGGCCGAGCGGGCAAGAGCACGCTTCTCAAGCGGGAGGTGCGGGTTCGATACTCACTGGGAGCACAATATATACTTTAGAATTTGTGCTAAATGGCCGCTGACACTCCGGTGAAGGAAAATAATAGAATTAAAAAAATACGCAAACTTTGAAGAAAAAAAAAGTGCAATTTCGTTTCAGTATATTTGGAGAGTGGCATTTTGAATGACGCGGATTTGAATGTCCGACAGAATCCGACCTATGATTATTATAAAATATTTTTAAATTATATCTTTATTTACTTGACACATCATGTTCACATATGTAGATGTACAGGCGACAGATTCATGTCATGTTTGACATTACATTTATTACATCTTCCCCTTTTTTTCTTCAAGCTAAACCTCTTAAATAATGTTCTTTACAAGACTCACTCTTAAAACAAAACAAATGTACATTCTAGAATAAATTAAAACTTTTACATTACTGATTACAATCTACTTCCTCTTTTTTTTTATAACGTAGGTAAAAAAATAAAATGTACCCAATAATAGAACTTTACAATATAATTGCCACATTAACAAATTTTATGGCAAAAAATTTACCAGTTTAGAGTTGGATGATCTGGACTACTACCGGCGTAATATCACTCGAGTGAGTGAAGAGATTTCATCCAATCGTATGCGTTAACGCACTCGAGATTACTCGATACCGCCAGTCTGATTGGTTGAAATCTCTGGCGATGTCTCTTCACTCGCTCATGTGATAAAAGCACGGTAGACCCCCTGATCACCAAATTATTCACTTCTGATATGAAAAGAAGTTCCGGGCCCTTACCGGCGTCGTCTCACTCGAGTGAGTGAGTGAGAAATGACAGTGATACAGATAGTGAAGTCTATACAAAATCTATGTGCATCACACTCGCACCTCGACCTCGACACGTCGAGTGAGTCTACGCCGGTAACAGCGCTGATCTAGGTACGTGCGTCTAGGGCGACCCTTACCGACTCTTCCACTCATATTCGCTCCAAAAATTTCTTTCGTTAGTCTTCTATTATCCATTCTTCCAACATTACCGAACCAGAATTCTTTTCTCAATCCTTGTCGCTATATCTATATATATATAAAGTATGCAATAAACTAAATATGTATATATACGAATACGTATAATAAATTTAATG
This sequence comes from Adela reaumurella, assembly GCA_009867175.2. Classification (NCBI taxonomy): domain Eukaryota; kingdom Metazoa; phylum Arthropoda; class Insecta; order Lepidoptera; family Adelidae; genus Adela; species Adela reaumurella. The sequence continues at coordinate 2,617 of WYDE02123146.1, forward strand.
ATGCATATAAAGCCGGAACACGCTTTGTTCCTACTTAAAGAAATTATCAAAAAACTTCGACCTGAGCACCGTGACAAGTGCATACTTCGCGTACCTACTTCTACTCCATAATGATATATAAAATAGAGCTATCTATGGGGTGCCTCGGGGGAAGCTGTCTTCAGGGTGCACTGCAGAAAAATACGCACTGAATAGTTTACAACATTACACTCGAATTTCTTTAAACTTTATATGGCCACTTACTATTACTTGTGGTTATTCAAAGATGGAGAGAACATAAAAATTAAGTAAAATAACACGAAAAATTAATTTTTAACATTTTTTTTAATTACTTGTCTTACTTTACTTACTTATTGTAAATTACAATTTTTTTCTGACCACTAGAATTTATTATACAACAATTTAATAGTTGGGAATTGGTAACCTTTTGCATAAGTAAAATGTCCACGGGGTTAGTACCATTTATGTGCAAACAAGAAATATCTATGTGCAAACAGCAGCTTTGTGTATGACTTATTGTTACTGTGATCAACAGTTTAGCTAAATAGTATAATATGTGATTCAGTCACCATATATTCTCTCCATGTGTCCAAACAATATAAGCATACATTTCTCTATCATTGTAGCTATGTCTTCCTTCAATCCACATTTCTCTCTTGCACATTCATTCTTCTCCCTCCGACATTTCAAAGAATATTTATTTCAAAGATATTGTTCTCAATGGCCGCATTTCAATTGCATCTATTCTACTTTAATGTCGCTTTTGCCATACCGAAGATTCACTGCCATATAAGTGTAGCACTGATTATGAATAGCCATTCGTGCAGTGTCCCAGTAGACGGATATAGGTACGCTTTTCACGGGGTATTAACTTGTCATAATTAGCAGCACGCTAACGGCAGTAGCTCTCAATCTACGGACCGCGTGCGCGCCTGCAGTGACAGCATGTTTTTATAAAGTTTGGAGGCCCCAGTGACAGAGTAAATTCATATTTAAAATTCTTAATTATTGAAGAAATACATTTGTTGTGGCGAGCCTGTTGCCTGTTGCTTTTTCCTCTCACTTTGGTACGGTACTTCTACCAAGTCATGCAGTAGGTGGGTCTTCGTGCCTTACATGGTGCTTGATATCTTGACCGAACCTTGCGAAATGTGGTGGTCGGAGTTGTGCTGTAATTTACCTGAGTTCTTGCGGCACAACACCGATTGCTCTGCTTACCCCGATTCTCGAGATTCAGCGAGAGTGATATGTCTGTACGTATGTACATTTGTTGTATAATTGGACCAAAAATTAAATTATACATTTAATTTGTTTTTATTTAAATTTAGACCATTAGATTATCTAATTTCTTTCTTTAACACACACATTACCGAAAAGTTGGCGATCGTGCAGGATTCATTTTACAATGATTATACTTAAATTTTTTTACAAATAAGTCCGTATTCTTCGCGTGGTTTCTCTAGGAGTGGTGTGTCTGATCTTGTCTCAGAAGCCTGAGACAGCCACCCATGCAGGTTCAGTATTAAAAAAAACTAAAATTGTAGCAATTTCAAGGCACTAAATACACTTAATAATGTATGTATACTCGTTATATGTAACACATGTACATAAAAGTACCTACTCTGAACATAAGTTCTGTAACAAAGAAATATTAATATCCAACATATTTTTTTATTTAGTACAATTTTAAGAACTGGAATGTTTATTTGAAGTGAAGTGTGAAATAAATTGAAGTACTTTTTTTGAAGTGGCCCTCTTTATATACATGCCGATTCAGCCACTGATTTATTCTAATGATTTCTTGAGAGAATCAATGTCGGGTGTTGTTTAGAAGCTGGCCACTTCCTTTAAGACTGGGCACAATTTATAGTCCAAGGAGTTCAGGTTTGCGCGCTGGGTAAGAGCGAGTTTTCAGCCGTTAAGAAGTCCGGAATATGGACCTCGAGCCGTTTGGGTAGTTCGTGACTTGTGACTAGGTGCAGGGTATTGCTGTAAAGTCCACCAAACCATTATTGATGCCGGATTATGGCCATGATACACGTTTCCGACCGCTAGAGAAGCTATTTTAGAACTGTGAGCGTACATTTTGTCATTCTCACATTTTCTTCAATCGCGAAAATTTTAGAAAAAGACTGTGGTTTAATTCCACTTGGAGACAACGTGTATTCTATAGATTTGTTTAAAGAGACATAAAGGCGAAGGGCGGCCACTTCGAACAAAAGCAATTAATTTATTTGTTAATACTTCAATAAACATGTACATATTAGTTTTCTAGACATTACAATATTTCATAAAAACATTTATGCATTTTTCTCTTTGTACCGGAACTTATGGCCTTAGTGTTGATAGTGAATACCGTGAGAGCTAATCAAAGAGTACCAGTCGGTGGAGGCGCCGGGTCGTCGTGCAAGTACGAGTACATACGTAGTTAGTAGCATGGTTCTGATCCGCCTAAGGCTCGCGACCGCGACTTGAACGCGCCCGACGAGACAAACAATCCACGCTCCTATTGTCGAGTTAATTGAGTGGGGCCCATTTCGCTGAATTGCAAATTTTCACATTGTTCCGGTAACTTTTCTCAAAGCGTACGAAAACTCATTACGATCCATTGTGAGGCTTGTTAAATGTACGCGGTTAACGCGCCTCCTCAAAATATGTCCTGTACTCTCGTCAACGTTGTCGCAACTTTATGGTAATCGTGCGCCGTTACATGGCATAATATTTCGCACTTTCCTCGGCATTTTTATCAGCGACGAGAATTTGACTTTGAATTCACGATGCTCTAAAAATAGATGAGATTCGTCCTACTCGTAAAATAACGATATATTCTTAGACGTAACGGCAATCGCTCCCTATACCGACCAACAGTAAACAATCGCGCCACGCCCGCCGATACACTATGAACATAAAGTAGAAGTAGGTAGGGTAACGTGAACACTACCCCTCGCATCGCCCGCGGCAGTCCACGCCATACCGGCCGCGAGTGATCGCACGTTAAATTAGAGTTGGTCGACTTTTGATCTGAATCTCTTCGCGAATTACCAGCAATAATCGTATGCGAAATTGGATTTTGAAAAAAGCAGCGAAATTAATTATTCCCGGGTCTCGCGGAATGTATGCGCATACATAACGAGAGCGACGAATCCGACGTTTGTTATTATCACATGGATGGAACCACCGCCCCTCCGTCACTCCGCGCCGCCGCCCATCATTCAGCCGTCGTCGCGCACAGAGAATTTCCACTAAAACTTTCAGTAATTTAACTTTAATTGCTATTATCAAATTACAAAGTACATTATTGTCCACAAGGACTATAAAGGCGACATCGACAAATTCTACTTTAATATGCCGGCTTCGTATGTACGAGGACATCTCATTTCTATCACAGAGATCTAAAATTTATTATCCGTTTCGAGGTGGAGAGTCGAAAAACCTACCAAGGCGATAACTCAGCGTAACGCGGAGTGCGGGATGGTGGGAGGGTGGGAGGGAGGGAGCGGGTGCGGTGCGGTGCGACTCGTTAATCCTCATCAACTGAGCTTCGAGCGCAAACAAAAACTCCGACAATACGTCGTCGGCGGGTCGCGATATCTACGCGGAAAAACGGCATCTCTTTTTACAAAAAAAGCTCTAGGCTCAAGTGGAGCGGGAACATTGCGCATAATGGAACATAAATAAAAACACAGGAGCGAGGCGGCGGTGTCGGGGCGCGATCTGGATACCGGCTGTTTGGTTAGGAGGCAGGTCGCAGACCCTCTTCAAACACCATTCGGCTAATACCCGCGCGCGAAACACTCGCGCGAGCGTGTACGGCGAAACAGTTCACGGCGACGGACAAAGGGGATTTTCGGAAACACCGATATGCACTCACCGAACGTCCCACTCACCGACACAATATTCTCTACTCCGCGCGATGCTTCTCAAAGAAAGGGGAATGTACAAGCAGAGTTTGCTAGTTGCCGGTGTGGAAATTTTTTTTATACTTCATCCTTTTTATCGGGAGGGTTGTTTGATTCAGTTCCGTATACTGACAAGGAACTCGTTTTGAGATTAATGGAATTGAAAAAAAAAACAAATCACAATTAATTCTCTATAGGTCTCTACCCTTAACATATTTGCGTATGTGTCTGTGTATATCCCCATTATTTTACAAAGGCAGTGGTAACGATATATAGGTGGTTTCGACCGAAAAGGACAACTCAGATTAGTACATAGGCAAATGTGTATAAAGCATCATAAGCTACTAATTTTGATAATAAAACGATTATCTGAAAACATTTAGTATTTTGCGGTCTTATAACTTGAAATAAACTATACCTCGCACAGCTGCGGTTTTGGTGAGTGCACACACACGCATACTACTGCACCCACATAAATATTTCTAAAAGAATCGAGCTATACAAAACATTATTATAATTTATCCGCAGAAATAATCAAGGAAGTACCTACATACTTATTAATATGAATTATTTTAGAGAGATTTTATAATTGTGTAGTATTAGAAAAAAATATGGCCCGCATCAATTATTATATAATTTACTGCATGTACACCAATATTTCTTCATGCACAACAAGTTGTTGCACGGGGCGGATCGTAGAGAGAAAATACGGATTTTCCTGCATTTCCAGCTAATGTAGGCGTGCTACATACATGAGATATTTTTTTATGGAAACTACACGGATGGCTACATCACCCAATACACCAGTTCTTCTGGTACCCGTGATGTCAGCCTAAACACCTTGGTGAGTTATATAGGTGGTGCCATGTCAGCACTTCCCTTAATTCCAGCCGGCTATAGTGAACTGGATGGAAAACACGAACTATGTTTCATAGCCGCTTCGACCGACCTTCATTCAGTGCTGTGGTACCAACTCGGGCCGGTTTTACCCTACCACCATATAAGGAGAGGGAATGGACCTACGTTTAACGTGGAATCCGAACCACGAACAGAGTCAACGGTCAAGCAGTCACCCATCCAAGACCTGACCGAGCTCGGCAGTGCTTAACTTCGGTTATCGAATACAGAATACCCTCGAGAATACCGCAACAACTGAGCCAACGACGCTTATAAACACAGACCGCAACCACTGAGCCAAACGTCCACAATGTGGAAGTTTAAATAAATTAAACAATAGTTAAAATTTATTCTGCCGCACATAACCCACTCGGACGCGCGACCTCGTGGATAAATGACACCCACACTAAGGGCCATAGGAAGGGCGAAATTCAATCGCTCGCAAAAGACAAATAGCAGAAATTATACCTTTCTTTACAAAACTATCTTGTGTTAAGTCGCAGTATTAAAGAAATTTTAATTTCGATGCCCAATTAGAAACACTTGGTTCGACTGACACGTTCTCATTGCACCGAACTCATTGTAACTATAGCGAGCACAGATTAATAAACAGAAGCGTAAAACTTAAGTAGAGTTCAATATAGAAGACAAAACAATATCGATCGCGCAGGACAGAACAATGGGGCAATGCCATGATTCGAACTCAGTGTATAAGCGGATTGCTACGAAAATGAATTCACAACGCAGCATATTACAAGCGTTTTCGCGCAAGTTATTATTATTACGAAGATTTTCTAAAATTGTTGGTCACGAACAAAATAATATATTTGCTGCATGCCCATAGCAGCTACAATTGCCTCCGCTACATTTGTCTGCACTTTTGTCCCTATAATTTGGGCAATCGATGCGCCAAAATCAGTCGTGGTCACTATAAATGCTTACTAATTTTGTTTTCTCTTCCAAATTTCATTTACGTGACATTTAGGACAGAAAAAACAAACGTGACGCCTAGAGCGAGTGTCTATCGTCACACTGTCCTATGCATGCGTGTTTACACGAAGAAAATGCGGCCGCGGGTGTTGGTTGTCCGCAGTTGTCCTACGACGTAAGCCTGCTCGACTATCTCGAAGACTATGTCTTGGAACATTGTATTGTCCTCAAAAACCTGTTCACACGAGGACAATAGCTCCGGAGCTGACAAGACACAAACACATAATGTCTTGTCCTCATATGAAAGCCGCATTATAATTATTTATTCTGCAGTGTTGACATTTTCAACACAAGTTTAATTAAATTTAAAATCTCATGAAATAGTATCATATGTGCTTGATGACTAGATTTTTTTCTGATTGTACGTATTTTTGATTTTGTCATTTATAACACTATCGTTTTTTTCTCTCTTTTTATGTTTAAACACAATTTATTCACAAGCATCCTTTTTCAGTTGTTCTACCTAACTTACTTTACGATGATTATTTTTTGTAATGTTGTACAATGAATTTCTATATTTATTATTTATTAGTTTTTTAGACGTTATTATTTATAGGATTTAAATTATACTGTAGACACTTTACCGGTTTAGATATTAGGTTTAAGTAAATTCAACTATATATGTAATATGTATTGTACACTGCTTGTTTCTCTAAAAATTTAAAATAAATAAATATCAAAGTACGTTAACGAAACAACGAGGATGTTTAAAGCGCTGAATTGAACGAATGACATTCAGGATTAAAAGGTTTTTTTTTTAAGAAAAGTGACATGGATGGCTACATCACTCTAATCCACCAGTATTTTTGGTAAAGGTCATGTTAGCCCAATACATATATACATATCATCACGCCTTTTACCCGGAGGTTTAGGCAGAGACAATGGAGCGCTAAGTGACTCATTCCTGACATGTATCCTTTGCTTCATCCACCGTCATACATCCCTTCATACATGCACGCTGCTGAGGGGTGCTGCGAACTTGTCCATTCCGTAAAAGGGTACCTATTTTACCATGGTATGTTCGCCTATGGTAGCTCCGTTCGACCCAATACAAGGTGAATACCTATTTCCCCATACATGCTCACCGGTTACGGGTGCTGCGCACTTGCCCCTTTTGGAGCACATGCTCGATCTGTTCTAGGTACGTGCGTCTAGGGCAAGAATAGATTAATTAATTATTTATTAATATTTTCTTCCAACATGACCCAACCACGAAAGCATTCCTTTCTCAATCATTGTCACTAAATCTTGTTTCGGACAACAACGCTCTACTTCACAATTTCTCAATCTGTCTTTCATTGTGACACCACACATACTCCTCAACGCGCGCATTTCCACAGCATTTATTCTGCTTTCGTGCTTCGTCTGCCACACCTTACTTTCACTTCCGACTTCCGGTACATAAGGTGTAGGAGCCAGCACTACACCATGGACAGCCAAACGTGCCCTATTAGACATACTTTGGCTGCTCATAATAGCATACAATGCCCAATTCACTTGACTTCCGGCTTTCATTCTCTTTTCCACATCTCCTTCACATTTTCCACCCCTTGTGAACATATTCCCCAGATATACAAATTCGTTCACTTGCTCTAGCCTCTAGTAGTAGATATTGGATACCGGGTGGCAAAGCTAAAATGGCAGTGGGCTGGACACTTCAGCCGCAGAGATCACAACCGTTGGAGCACGCGCGCCCTATACTGGTGACCTTGGACAGGTAATCGAAGTGTGGGGGGACACCACCCGCCAGGAGGGACGACGACATTTAACGTGGAATCTGAACCACGACCAGCGTCAACGGTCAAGCGGTCACCCATCCAATACCTGACCGTGCTCGGCAGTTCTTAACTTCGGTTATCGAATACCGAATATTGCAACCACTGAGCCAACGACGGTGGTATTATATTCAGCTTTCTATGCCACACTATGACAGTATTCATCTTAAAATATAGCTGTATAAATATTATAAAAGCTTGAAAGCAATACAGGTGTGCAAGAAAAGTGCTTCAAGTGGCCTGGGGGTTGTCTGATCGTCGAACTGACACAAGTAACATGAAAGCCCACAACGCACACCCGTTCTCTTGACACGGCTGCTTCAAAAACACGCAAAATTACCACATATCAGAGTGCGAGGCAGGTGAGGTGCGTGAACGTGCACTTCCCTCAGTTAATATGTTGCTAGCCCCGGGCCGGGGACACAAAGCTCGCGCGTGTCCTACGCGGAATAAACAGTCCATAACTCGGCGAGGAGTTACAACCAATAAAGTGTTTATGCGAACCTCTCACGCGACGCTGCACCGCGCCGCGACGCAGCGCAGGTCTGGCCATTCATACGGCACAAGCGGCATACCGACAGTTCACATTAGATAGAAGTCGCCCATGAGATGACTCTCGCACGCAACAGATACGTATTAACGCCTCTTATACGTATCAACGTACCAGTAGCACAAGTGGGAAGACGGGACGACGAAATCAGGAGCGTCGCGGGCATACGATGGATTCGTACGCCGTGCCTGGAGGATTGCAAAAAGATGGGAAAGCAGCACGTCCATCATGGGCGGCGGTTAAACGATAATGACGATGGCATTATTAATTCTGTAAAGGCATGCAAAATCAGAGGTGTAGTAAAATAGTCCTAACACCACAGATATGAAGTGACACTTAGTTATTACATCTTATTACATCAAAATTATACCTAGGTAACCATTGTCGTTTAACAATCCAGTCTTATTATTATTGAGGCCATACGAGGATCACTAGATTTGAAGTCGCATTATCCGTTCACCGTATTACTGCAAAGCGTAAGAAAATAAACAGATAAATCTCACATATTTATTGTTCGTCGCCCGCGGTGTTTGTCCACTTAATTTATTTTAGAGCACTCGCGATATTGAGAAGCGAATCAGCCCAGGGGCGGGCGTCGTAAAGAATCAGCCCGCGCGGAGATTTTCTTAGGCGGGGGGCGCGGGCGGGGAAGCTACGCGGGGGAAAGGGCAACGGGTTGTTTGCGGGGGGGGGGGGGGG
>WYDE02123257.1:0-11424 GCA_009867175.2 Adela reaumurella
GATTTTGATGCGGTTTATGTCTACGTAAAGCTTAATTCTTCCCATCACATATGGGCTACTTATTATCACGATAATTATTATAGGGGGCGAACACAGAACTGAAATATAAGACAGATCGGACTTTTACGCGAGCGGAGCCGTGGGCACGGCTAGTACACAATACATGTGTACAATTGGTATTGATCGCATCATAGTATAAGTACATAAAGTACTTAATAGAAAAACAATAACTTCATATTCAATACATACTAGAATGTGATAAAAATTATAATGCCTGGCTGTTTATTAGAGGGACGTCATTTCGACATATGTAGATCAAATACTATCTAAGTAGGTAAGTAAAGATAAAACACGTCAGACAAGGCGGTGGCGGAAAAATTAAGCATATTATTATCAGAGTAGGTCCTTTCCGTTACACATAAATTATCATAATAAATGTATGATCTATTTGGGAGATGCTTATAAATACTAAAGTGTACCCTCGACCCACTTTTGTGATTCAACTTCTTCATCGGTCGCCGAGCAAATTTTACATTAGGTACATATTATGTAAGTAGACATATACCTACATAGGTTCTTTCATAATTATTACAGAAATATAAATGGAAACGATTGGAAGTTATAATTACGGTAAATGTGTATTGATTTCAGTAGATTTCCTGTTAGGTAGATTTCATATTTTATTCATACGTAAGGGTTTCCATGAATACGCACGACGTAAAGAAATCGAATACTATTAAACGAGCTAAACTCTTATATATTGGGTGTCTCAGCAAGGACTTGAATATTTAATAAATAAAAAATAATAATTTAAGTGGATTTTCTGCCCTACTACCGGCGTAATATCACTCGAGTGAGTGAAGAGATTCCAGCCAATCGTATGCGTTAACGCACTCGAGATCTCTCGACACGGCTCTAGTCTGATTGGTTGAAATCGTGGCGATGTCTCTTCACTCGCTCATGTGATAATAGCACGGTAGACCCCCTGGTGCATTAGGTGATGTAGCCATCCGTGTCAGTTTCAATAAAAAAATATATATATGGTCGGTGTCGGTGGTCAAAAGAATCGTTGGAAACTACCGTGTTGGTGTAAAAACAATACTCATATTCGCTGTTTTCGTGCGGCCGACGATGGTGCCGAACGAACGCAGCCGAGACGGGCGCGTGTTCGAGACGCAGATATACATTAGAGCAAGATATAATGACTCGTGTGTCTTCTTCTAACGCTTCCTGCGTCTCACTCACACACATACCGTCGATCGGTGACGTCGCTCGCACGTCTATTACGAGTTAAAATATGCGTTGTTCACCCGTGTTCAATTTCCGTGATCACGAGAATTTTGTATACAAATACAACACGGTGAAGCGAAAGATGTTAACGATAAAATGCGATAAGCGATTCTAACAATACTTCACGCAAATAAAACGGAAAGTATAAGTGTTTCATATCATTGTAATCCTTATTTCTTCTACTTTTTAAATAAATATTTTTAAAATACAGATTCTCGATCTATATTTTAAGTTATTAATAGGTATGTAAATTACGAGAACTTGCTTCATTGCTTCCGTCATTGTTCAACTGAAAAATATGAAACTACACTTAAAATTTTGGAAATTTATTGCAAATTCTCAAAAAGGTAACATTTTGCATACTCTTTCTTGCAAATGAATGGAGAAAACGTTTTTGAAACGCGAGCGCGCGGTTTATCGGCTCTTTCACTGGCAATATGATCGGTGGTCAAAACAATCGTTGGTAACAACCGTGTTGCTGTAAAAAACATACTCATATTCGCTGTTTTCGTGCGACTGACGAAGGTGCCGGCCGAACGCAGCCGAGACGACGGCGCGTCGGGCGCGTATTCGAGACGCAGATATACATTTGAGCAAGATATAATGACTCGTGTCTTCTTCTTCTAACGCATAAATGCGTCTCACACACATGCCGACGATCGCTGACGTCGCTCTATATTCGGCGATGATTAAAGAATTACGATATATCGTGAAGTTTTAACGAAGTTTGTTGTAATAACCCGTAATAAATAGAGCTAGTATTTGGCGATGCGCCCGAGCGACAAGAATCGTGCGCAAGTGTGACATTTCACACGCATCAAATAACCACGCACGCATCAAGGGTTAACATAACATTGTTCTTTAAAATTATTATTGTTCTTGAACATTCTGACTTGGTTCTTCTTGGAGACTAACGCCCATCACGAGGTGTGGTTGGGTTCCAGGAGAACCGACTATGCGGGGAGAGCCGCCTACGACTTCTCCCTCACTCATGACCTGTCTCAACTGGTAGACCAACCCACCAGACTACCTGATATAGACGCTCATGAACCTTCCTAGCTGGATCTTCTGCTGACGTCGAACCCAGCTGGATGTAAAGTTACAGTGAGCGCTCCTATTGGCTCCTCTGACCACTGTCTGGTGGGGTCAACGTTTCCGACTACGCCTCCTCAGTTCCGTGCTGGAGGGACGCGTCGAAATTGGCACTACGCGTCAGCAGACTGGGATGGGATACGAGAACACTTCGCATCCTACCCTTGGAGAAAGATGTGCTTCCGATCCGTCGGTATGCATGCGCTAATATCGTTGCCGAGGCGATTCTGGGTGGAATGGAAATTTTTATCCCAAGTGCCTCCATTCACCTCGGTGGTAAAAGCCAGGCCTGGTATGGCCGGGACTGTGCCGAAGCCATCGCAGCTAAGTGTGTAGCTTACCGGGCGTGGTCGCGTGCTCGTACCAGACGTGAGCACAATGCGAACTGAAAAAGACATTAAACCGCATCTCCAGATTCAGCAAGAGGGCTATTGCGAGGGCCAAATTTGATCACATCGGCAGAATCGGCGACAGACTAAACCAGCACCCAACTGAGAGTCGTGAGTTCTGGTCTCTCGCTAAGTCTGTCGATTCAAATTTCTGCCGCTCCTCTCTCCCACCTCTGGGAGTTTCCTGGAGGTGAACTCGCTCACTCCGCGAAGGAGAAGGCCGACTTATTGGTGTCTCTCTTTGCGGGAAATTCCAATCTAGACGATGGGGGTGCCAATCCTCCATCCATACATAGGGGCGAGAAGTCCATGCCGAAGTACAGTTCCGTCAACGGACTGAGCGGGCGGAGCTTCTCTCCTTAGACGTTAGGAAAGCGAGTGGGCCAGATAGAATTCCAGCATTGGTGTTAAAAAGGTGTGCTCCCGAGCTGGCTCCAGTGCTGACGCGCCTTTTTCGCCTGTCCTATTCCAACCGTCGTGTGCCGGCAGCCTGGAAATCTGCGTTTGTCCTCAGTCCCCAAAAAGGGTTACCGCTTAAACCCATCAAACTACCTATAGCGATTACCTCCTTCATCTGTAAGGTGATGGAACACATTATCAAAGCACAACTTATGAGGTACCTAGAGATGAAAGACCTCATCAGCGATCGGTCCTTGCCGCTAAGAAGCTAAGAATGCCACGCCAACTTTTATCGCGCACTTATGTCTATTTTGAAAGCCTTTAAATTGTGTTTTTGGTTGAGAATATCAATACCACCTCCTTGTAGCCATAATTATTTTTAACATATTTGAAATGTATCCGGCATTTGTGTAGATGTCTCGTGGGAATCCCACCTGAAAATGAATTCTGAAACTGTCAGTCAATATAACATGTCTCTGTCACATGCCATATAAATGAATGAGAAATAGAACAATGGAAATATGTTTCAAATTTCGAATAGTCGTTCGTTAGTACACTTCTCCCCGCCCACTCCCCCCCCTCCCCCCCTCAACTCTCCTCGCAACCTCCTCACCCCCTGTGTTTTTGGAACATGAGGTTTTCATACTACACGCGCGCATTGAGTGATCCTTCCTTGCGCCTTTAGGTTAGTTCGCCCGTGAAAGGTAACATTTAAAATTAATAATTAATTTAACCTTGACATAAATCGTGTAGAATTCGTATTAGGTGCATGTTATATTATTATTTTTTAGATGTTTATAAAAAAATTAGAAGGCCTAATTTTGTTGTTATTCATAGATTAGAGAGTTGGTAAGTAAAACGTAATTTTGCACTTGTATAGTTATGAAAATCTTGTTCCGTAAAAAACACCCAAACATTATTAGATTATTGAAAGAATGTTTTCTGGCTGGCATCACTCCGTCCTCTGCATATATAAGTAATCATATATAAATAAAATAATTGTGCACTTGAAAGGCGAACGTACGCTTAACTTGTCCTTTCAAAAATGAAAGGGCAAGTTCACAGAACCCGTAACCGACGCGCATGTACAAAGCGATGTATGACGGTGAATGAAGCAAAGGTTGTATGTAAGGACCGTGTCAAATAGCGCTCTATTGTCTCTACCTACCCCTCCGAGGAAGTGGCGTGATGGTATGCATGTATATATTTTTTGTTGATATTCTACCATGTCTGTAGAAAAATATTGCCATAGAAATGTTATTGTTAAGTAAAATACCAACAACATCATTTTGAAAATTTCCGACTCTTCGCGCGGCGACTTTATCGGATTGTCCGACGTTTCGAACAGAGCGTCCTGTTCATGGTCACGCAGATGTCTGCTTGCTACGAGCTTAGCAAACGTACTGACGTTTTCGGAATAAATCGATAAAGTCGTTGCGAGAAGAGCCGGGAATTTTCAAAATGTTGTTGCGGTAATTTTAAAAGTATTGGAAAATAGGTGCCTACAACTTCTATTTGTCAATGTAATATTTTAGTGTCATATAGGTTTCTAATTTATAAAATATCATTTTAGATAATAATGTAAGCTAAAAGTTTTTAAAACCACACACATCCATTGTATTTTTTTTTTAGAAATAGCACCAATCCAATTTTTTTTTATAACCATACACATCCGTGTATTTAAATAAACATAGCTACGTATTGGCCTGTTTCAAACATTACAAAATAACATTTAAATATTATGTTTCCTTGTCTGTTACTAGTATGTGCCCAAAAAGAATTCACTTGTCGAGAAAATTGTTTTCCGGACAGTTTTTTTTTTTTATTGAATTTGACACGGTTTGGCTACATCATCTACAACGTCCGTGTGTGAGCCCATAACACCGGGTGAACTAGGTGCCATGTCAGTGCTTCCCCCTTTGATCGTGCCGGCTACATTGAACTGGTCGGTAAACCCACACTCCAATTTTCAACTCCCTAGGAGAACTGGCAAGAAAATTCTCTGCTAATTTTTTATCGCGAAACCTGTTACGACCAAGACTGGCGTGCATCTACCTTGCTAGTGTATTGTTGCAGTAATATTAGCTATTATTTATGTAACAGTACTTTGTCTCTCCCGCAAAGTTGATATTGTGTGGAAGTGTGCAGATCCTAAAAAAAACTATCCATTTACGGAACGAGCCAAACCTTTTTTTATGTTATTATTCATGAAGTCGCCGCGTTTTAGATTTTAACCGGCCGGAATTTTGAAAAGTGAAAAGCAGCTCCCGTCGCGTCGCGGGGCTCCGTGTACGGGTGCTGGGACTGGACCTAGGGTTGGGCGGGGAGGAATGACAGGTCCCTTAGGCGCCCTGCAACCATCTAGTTAGAATACATTTTTAATTGTACCTAATAAATAAATATTATTTTTTGTTTTGGGCAGGTTTGGTTCCAGAACCGACGGGCCAAATGTCGGAAGCACGAGAGCCAAATGCACAAGGGTGAGTCTCCTTGTAATAATATTGCTGAAGCATAAGCTGTCTGTTTGTCTGTCTGTCTGTTTGTCCGCACAACTCCTAAACGTTTTAGCCGATTGGGCTGAAATTTTCCAGCAGCACTTGGTGTCCATTCTGTGCAGTCCATTTTGTGCACCAATATCTCACCACACACCTATTTTCAAATTTCTAGAATAACTGGCAAGAAACCTCGCTGGAAATGGATAGGTTTATTTAGTGGTTTATTTATTTAGGAAACTTAATGGTAAGGCCGATTGGGCTGAAATTTTGTAGGTTCATTCTATATGCCAATAGCTCACCACACCAATTTTCAACTTCCTAGGAGAATTGGCAAGAAACTTCTCTGAAACTGTTATATCGCGAATCCTGTTAAGGCAAGAATGGCGTGCATCTACCTTGTTAGTGTATTATTAATATTAACTATTATTTATTTATGTATATCCCTTACTGTCAGGTATTTTTTCGAATTTACCTCGTTCATTTCAATTAATTCAATAACTTAAGATTTATAAGCTTTCAAAATATAGGTGGCCTTATTGTATAGCTATTTCTTAAATTTTTTATTGGAAAATACGTCAACTTGAATGCCTGGAAAACACAAGCATGCCTGTTCTCCGCGGAATTCAGGCGCACGCTCACTTTCCCTGAACAGTATGTCAACCTCGCGAACACCCTCGGTTTACTTTACCTTCTCGGAGCGTACTTGTCTCCTGACCTAAACTTTGGTTCACATATCGCGGATAAAGCCAAAGCAGTTGGTAAAAAGCTGGGAGTCTTCAACAAGGCTAAGAGGCTTCACGGCCCTTCAACGATTTCAACCATATAAACAGGTATGCCCAAGTGAGGTTATGCATGGAGTACAGCAGACACTCCGCCATCGAAGAGAGGTAGCTTCACTTCGTGTTTTCTGCAAGCTGTTCCATGGATATTGCGCAAACTCGCTACGTGGCTTTATCCCCGCGGCTTATCCTTTGTACCGTCGATACAACTTCATTCGGAGGGGTATTCTCTATCCTTTTGTCGTCGACCGAACCGGTACCGAAGTGCCGAACCAAGCGGTTCGACAACTCATTCTTAATACGCAAGTCTAAGGTGTGGAAGATATCTTTTCAATTCCACTAGCGTTGGGGCCTTCAAGAGTAGGGCCGATAAGCATGTGTTGAGTCGGGGTGGTGCTCGACCACGCGCGGTTTTCGATTTCGTCGAAGCACGACTGCAGTCAAACTCCGACCATCTAAAAAATTAAAAATGATTACTTTTTTTTGTATTTTTGGTGTGATTGTCGAAAATTAATTTTATTTCCTTGTCTGATATTTTCATGTTCTCTTAGAATTGATGTTTGATGCAAATTTTTACAAAATAATGATATTGGCTTCTACCGTATTTGCGATTAAACCGGGGTCTGTGTGTGCCGCCGACTGGAAGAACAATAAGCCATGCCCTGGTGTACCAGATACGCAACAGACTGGTAGCACGTAGAGGTCTGTTGAGCCAAAACATACACTCCTCCAAGGGAAGATTCCCTTGGATAGTGATAGCAGAAATCTTCTCATTGTGCCGAATTGTAGTGCCAAACTTTGCGTGCTCAGTGTTAGATTTTTTTTTACCATTCAGTCGTTGGCGATTTACTTACAATTTTTATATTATGAAGTAACGCTGCAGAATCAATGCACCAGATAAATTAACTTTGAAAAATACAAAGAAAAATAACTATTCAACGTGACGTCCGAAGCGGGACTCGAACCCGCGTCCTTGAGTATAGCCCTCAGTGCACTAATCGACTGAGCTATCCGGACTACACGTCGCTTTACGAAATTCGTCTTTATATTATTCATAGTTTAATGCATCTGGTTGTTCCGGTTCTGCCTGCTAGATGGCCTTACCTACCATTTTTTTAAGCGATATCCTCGCTTTGAAAATGAGAGAATCGCTTTCAAAGCTCAGTTGGTTAGAGCATTGAGGGTTATACTCAAAGACGCGGGCGGGTTCGAGTCCCGCTTCGGACGTCATGTTGAACAGTTATTTTTATTTTTCAAAGTTAATTTATTTGGTGCATTGACTACAGCGTTACTTCACAATATAATTTTTTTTTGCGTACTCTGGGCTAATAAAAAAGTCCGTGCAGAGCAGGACACTAAACAGTGATCGAGCTCCCAAATAAGAGGTGCTCTAACACTGGTTGCGTATCCTGCTGGCTCAGAGGTAAGTACAAGATCTAGGAAGCTAGACTTGTGTGCGAGCAGTCTGACACTAGTTGAGACAATCCATAGAAGATGCGTGTTGCCAAGGTTGGTCATTTGGGATATAATTTTTTTAAATAAATCAAACTGCAGTGCACTAAACGCGGCCTATGTTCCCCTTAACTGTAAAAATCGAAAAGAGTCGAAATATCCATTGGATTGCACTCGATACTATCTGTGGACTCTTACTTCACTAAATCTGGTAAGGCGAGTTGTCACGATCAAACTCGCCAGTTAAAAAAGGGCCTAAGTCAAACACGTTTTTTTTTGTCATTTAATTAGAAAACCATAGAAAGGCCTATTCTTTAGATAGAGTGAATAGCTTCATTTTGATGTAAGTAAATAATAACCTTTTCATTGACGAACTGTGATGCAATCTCTTTTTAAATCTTTGAACGATTTTATTTTCAATTTTTATATTGTGAATTAACGCTGCAGTGGATGCACCAGATAAATAAACTTTGAAAAATACAAAGTTAATTTCACAATATAAAAATTGTAAGTAAATCGTCAACGACTGAATCGTAAAAAATCTAATTAGATTTTATTTTCAACTTGCTCCATGACACAATTATCCAGTAAGTTCACTGGAACATGAAGAATAAAGAGTTCTTGTGTATACAGAATGTATACAGAACTTTTATACAGAATGTATAAAAAGTTGGTACTTTTTTTATAAAAAAAATTAAAACAATCATTCTGAACTTTTCGTGCATAATTTAATAAAATTTAATAATAATTTCGGTGTACGGATCACCTTAAAAGTAACATTGTAATGATATCCGTAGCGCTGGTGTGTGCGGTGCGGTATTCGACGTCGCCATCCGTCCGCATTACGCTCTTTAATAATTCCTGCGCCGGGCGAAGCGAAGCGAGTGTAAAACATATAACATTAATTTGTATGGCTGAGTCTAACTCGATTACTGCCCCCTTCCCCGCGCTCCGCCACCCCCCGCGCCCCCGCTACACTCCTCCGGAGAGTCCGTCTCTAACAGTTTTTTAATTCGACCATAACTCACGCGAGTGAATAATTAAAATGGCGGCGAACGAGCGCGCGCAACTATAAAGAAAAAGTTGGCAACGCATACTTTGTATACAGAGATAAGGATAGCGTCGATTTTTCCTTATTTAAAAGTCGGTACCTACTGATAAAGTATGGTTCTATGTTAAAAAATATTTAGGGGCTCGTGGTTTTTTGAGAAAGATGAGGTGAATAAAACTTACTAAACCAGCCCTTTTTCAAATTTATGTTGAGCTAAGAAATAAAACATACACACCATCACGCCCCTTACCCGGAGAGGTAGGCAGAGACAATAGAGCGCCACGTGACATGTTCCTGTACTGACATACATCCTTTGCTTCATCCACTATCATACACGCTCGTAGGTTACGGGTGCTTCAAACTTGCCCTTTCCCTAAAAGGTTACCATTTGGTCATAGAATGTTAGCCTTTTTTTTGAGTTCTGTACCTATTTGTCTCAGCTGTACATGCCGAAACTGGGTGATCAAATCATAGATATTGGGAAACATCGGAAATTAAGTAAAGGTAAAAAATTAAAGTAGAAATAATATTATATAAATAAACAGGAAAAATATTAATTATCACTATTTGTTCTCTTTGATAACGGAATTGGCAATTTTTTCGAAATATTTCATAAATTGTTCATTTGTTTGAGTATCGCTCATAAGTATTGACCAGTTCCTTGGAGCAACACTCATGCCAGCCAAATGTTCAAAGTCGAGACGCGCACTTCAGAATCTTGGACACTCTGCGAGAATGTGTTGGACTTTTTGAGAGCTAGACCCGTCACAAAGACAAGAGGGCGAGTCTCTAAGTTTGAAGCGGTGTAGATATGCAGGAAAGCCACCATGTTCACTCCAGACCTGAACCCGGGTGCTCGTGAGGCGAACTTCCCTTAATATTTTATAGGCACTTGTGGTTGTGGCTTGAGGAAAGAACAGTTTCGTTACTTGGCCAGTCGTGGAGCTATCGTAGAGCTAGAGAATGTTAGCTTAGGTTAGGATCGCCCCGTTCGACCCTGCCTCCCACATTCCCTTCATATATTTGTTTAAATTTAAGAAATAAAACAATGCAATCAATAATTTAAGCATGGAGGAAAAATACGGGTAGTTTTCCTCCATGGTTTAAGTCAGACGAGCGCAGCGCAGCAATCCGAAAACATCTCGTAGAAAAAAGGTTTTTTCGGAAAATCTCGTAGGTACCTTTTCCTATATCATGCTGGCCGCTATATGCGTGCCCGTCCGCATGACAGGATTTACCGCTGTTGAATTGACCTGTCGAACTAAAAAAACTAAAAGTTGTGCTGTATGTGAGCTTGTTTAAAAAGGTCACACGTTTCTTTTATTTGTTAGTTCAAACAGTAAAAGATCACGGACAGCAGTGCAGATACCGGTACTAGTTCAAGTAAACAGCGCTGGGACTATGCAATTATCACTGACATTAATTAGACAATGTGCGAGAGGGAAGCAGATACTTTTTGTATTGAATTCACTATCTGTGTCCATGTCATTTATCACTTTTCGTGACATTGACAGAGACCATAGTAGACCCCCAGGCTTCAATCCAACATCCTAACCCACTCCACTCTGTGGGTGGAGTTCGTAGGTATAATTTGAAGCGACAATAAAAAAAGGGAAGTAGGTGCTTACCACAAACTAAGTACTTTGTGGCTGACATTCAATAGTAATAGGTAGTTATTGTATCAACTTATTGTGGTTACCATTTTATGAACTAGATAAATAAAACACATTACAATGTGACAAACTGGTTAGTGTTTCCTATGATAAAACAAGATAAAAAGCAAAAAAATTCAAGTTATCGCTTTACCATCTTCAGTACCTGGTTTTGCCTGGAAAATACAGCCAACGGAAATTTTTTTATGGCATAGACTTAATATTCACGGGGCGGGCTAAAGTTGCCAATGATTTGATCTTGAAATTTTTCCTTTTCTCAAAATTCATTCAAATACATTGTTAACTTTCTATATATTACTTTATTAATGTTATGATTATTTCTATTAATATTCTCTCTACTCTTTATTCTATTGTATGCCCACTTGTCAGCTCTCACACGCCAGGGTTGTTTACTGAATAAAGCCTGTACAGGCTTTAGACTCGCCACTTGTATTGTCTTAGTTATTAAGGTTTATACAATAAAGAATACATAAATACATACATTTGATGATGATTTTCCATTTGGTCGGTCCTAGTCGCCAGGGATGCCATCAGAAATTATATAAATTAAATTTAATATATCACCTAGGAACTAAATTATATTCTGTAATAACATTTCACACCTGGGTGTGAAATTAAAATACGAGATTATTTTAATTTCGCTCCCAGGAACGAAATTAAAATACAATGTAATATAATTATCATTCCTGGGTGTGAAAATAATATTCATGGTATTTTAATATCCCTTCTATCTACATCGTTCAATAAGTCCCGGGACTAGCGTAGAGATGGCGCTAATAATGCCATGTATATACCAAGGTTCAG
>WYDE02123368.1:0-11424 GCA_009867175.2 Adela reaumurella
GTTACATATTATTGAATTTCAGCTCGTTCAGTTAAAAACATTGTGAGTTATAAGCACATTTCCGACGGCGTTTAGCAAAGATAGCCCCGTTAAGTAGATTATTATTATTAAAACCTAACTGTTAATTCTAATGCTAAAATATTATGCTTATATGGTATTATGCTTATATGCTATTATGCTTATATGTTATTATGCTTATATGGTATAATGTTACAAAATGTTTTTATTTATTTATTTATTTTTGTTTAATAGCAGACCTTGAGTAGGGTAATATTTATCCTCTACGTATTTGCATTCGGCGTTCGTTATTTGTAGCACGTACGTAAAGGACGCCAGTCGGCAGAAATCTTTACCTGAACTTCAGTCTCCTCGTTCGGCAACTTTCCAATCTTCTCTCCGTTTTGTCGACACGTCACGCGTCATGCGCCACACATGACACATCAGATAGGGAGAAGTGATAGATCACATCGTTCGCGTCAGGTGTGCCGAAGCGAGCTTCGAGACACATTGAAGACCTCTGCAATCACGCACCCTTATTACGTAAGGAGGTGATATACCTAACTATTTGGTAGAACTTTTATAAAAACCGAAAAAAGAGCGCAGCTCTTCTTACTGTTATATAAATAAGATACCAACAGACTTTCTGGCCTGATTTACAGCTGTAAATGTCATGCCGGCCTAACAGGTGCATCTCGAATCTTGAATGGTCAACTATTTCGTAATAGTTCAGAATTTCAAATTTTACTCTAACCTTGAAACACAAAACACCGTGTGCACGAAAGCTGCTTGCATTTCTATTTTTAACTTGATAGTGCTTTCCGATGTCTGATGGCGCTTTCTTTACACATGTCGCAGGAATGTTGTAATATCCGTAAACTTATACGTAAGTATCCTAGGAAACTTACAAGTGTCTGGATATTTGTCAGATTTACATGTTTCCTGACAGATTTAAGGATACTTATAAGTTTACTGATCTGCCTCAGTATACACGTATGAGAACATAAGTTCTGACATCTTTCCGAGTTAGAAAATCTATGTTTAAGGGAACTTATAAGTTTCCAATTCTCGGCCAGGAAAGTTGTAAACGCCATAAAATTTGGTCTTATGTTGCATTATTTTACGGGTGTGTATTTAATACACATAGAAAAAGACTAATTAAACAAAAGATATGCGCCAAGTTTGAAAAAAAAATTACCTCAGGTTATTTTATAGAAGATGCGGAGCGCAGCGACCTAACCTAACATGCATGTTTCGGTCACTCGTTTTTGCTTATATGCAACCTAGATCTCCTTCCTGTCGACGAATCAGCATACATTATTCTGTTCTATTTTCAAGTTTCCTGGCGGCTATTCGGTATCTTGTAAGTTTCCTAAAGCACAGGTTTAAAACTCATAATGTTGTAAGCAATTATCTCTTCTTATACAATTAGTTTACTGAAGCGGGTCAGTAAATTTGTATGTTTCCTAAAATCTCTTAGGAAATATAATATAATATAAAAAATAAATGCAAAAGCTCTTTGACAAATTTCCGGATGCTTACAAGTTTCCTAGGACACTTGTAAGTTTACTGGTTTCAAAAGGTTCCTACGACATACATATACACTGACCGAGATTTATTTTGAACATAAGTCGGCTTAGTGGGGGCCTGTTCTCGCATATAATGTGTGCACGTGTGTGCAATGTTTGAATATTTCAATGTAACGTTTTAGCTTGGAAAGTTAAACACACCTGTAGAAAATTGCGTATTATAAAACTTATTTACGCGAGCGGAGCCGGGGCAAAGATATATGTACTTAACTCAATATGAATAACTTATAACTTGATAACTGTTAACTATAAACTGAATAACTTAACACAAAAAAATAGCACTCCGATTAAAGTTAGACGAATGGTGGCGAGCTAAGCATTCGTCAGAAAGGTAATTATTATTTATGAGAGAGGCCTGTGCCCAGCAGTGCTACTAATAAAGTTGCTGCACAAGATACGGGAAGGGCCAAAATCCACGGCTGGCGCGGCGCCGGCGGTAAGTGGAGGTAAGTGAATATGTACTTAATTTAATACTTAAATAAATTAAAATATATAAAGAATTTTCCTGTTTTCTCTTTACGTAAGAGGGCTGCTAAGACATTGGAACCGCCTCCCCAAATGTTCCCCTTGGATGTTCGCCCGAGTTGACACAAATCTGCCAAACTGCCAACACCCCGCGTCCTCGCCTCGTGCAAACGCCTCTTCTATTTGTACCACAGCTGATTTGTACTCACAGATAAGACACACTTCGCACACACCATCTGACGCGACGTGGCCACGGCAGACGATACAAATATTTCGCGAACGATTTCGTGATACATAAACTTAATGGAATTTCCAAGTTTTGAAACTTTTTTCAATGCATTGGACAAGTTTTACTATTTATAGTTATGAGTTATGACACATAATATATTTTTTTTTATTAAAAATACATAACGTTCTCCAATCATTGAGAATTTCGCTGTGAATTGCAACTCAAAGTACCTATAAAATTGTACAAATACAAATAAATTATGACGACGTCGTGTGTTCATGTAGAATAACGTCGGGCGCAACTTAAAATCAGCGTCTTATACACACATACCGCACATTGTAGTATGGTAGTGGTGTGAGACACAGGCTGTGTTGTGGCCCTTTTTTCCTGTCTAATGTTCATATTATTGCTTTTAATTATTACGTTAGATTTACCTTAGAACAGGAAAAATAAACGTTTCTATTTCTATTTCTAATAAAATATTTATATGTATATATAATTAATAATAATATAATATGTGACACAATGTTCATTGTATAATGAATAAATAGTAAACACAGATGTTTAGGATCGCATAAAAAACAAGTGGAAAGTTACGAACGCGACCGGTAACTTTAACTCTTCCAGCTCTTTTCACCGACACTTGAATGAGTGAATTTGGTGACTTAATATCCTCATTATGAAAACATTCTTATTTTATGGATTGTGGCAGGATCGAAGTCGTAATAAAGTTACCAAATCAATTTTCGAAATTCCCGAGCTCATGCGCCACAGATATCTCAGGGCGGCCCCCCTTTCTGTAAAGGTTTGAAACATATGCCCTTCTCCAATGGCTATTGTTGATCGACAGCGATTACCATCCATATTGCATAGTAATTAATATATGTGACGGACCTTTTAGTCTCCTTGTCCGTTGTTGTTAGTTGTTGTCTATGCAGTAGAATTCCGTACTTCGATCTCAACGAAATGTTGCAAACAGTTTGTTCTACAATATAAAAGGGAACGTCTGTATGCACGTTTGAGGTAAACTCCGGAATCACTGAACCTACTTTAATGCATTTAACACCGATGTAAAGAGTAGCTCTTGAGGTTAACTTATAGACTATATACTATCACGGTAAATAACCTTACGGCTGAATAGCAATACCGCGAATAATGAACCTCCACTTCAATAAAATCCCTGTCTATCAGATCAGTCATAAGTCATATCATTCAATAGGATGACTAAGTAAATATAAGAGACGTGGCGTGTGCTGAATGTGTCTCCCGCGTGTGGACTGTGGAGGCGGCACGCACACACGCATGGCTTCGCCTGAAAACACGTGTTCGTTTGCTGCTTCTGATTTTGACAGGGAAATTAGAAAGTTTGCAAACAAAATTCTCCTGTGAGCACATCTTAAATATTTTAATACGTGGTGTGGCGCGTAACTTTGACTTTCGCGTTATGTCACGCGTTAGGTATGGTAGGACTTAGGACCCTATCTCACGTCCACGTTGCCAGTCGGTTAGACAGAAATATGTGGACCTAAAGTATGGAGTCACAGATTTTTTTCATTTTTATTTTTTTTTAATTTAAACTGACACGGATGGCTACATCACATAATGAACCAGTTGTCTGGTAGTGATGTCAGTCTAAACACCTTGGTGAATTATGTAGGTAGGTGCCATATCAGCGCTTCCCTCAATTCCAGTCGGCTAAACTGAACTGGACGGAAAACACGAACTATGTTTCATAGCCGCTTCAACCGACCTTCATTCAGTGCGGTAGTACCAACCCGGGCGGGTTTATAACACCATGTAAGGAGAGGGAAGGGACCTACAGTTTTACGTGAAATTCGAACCACGATCAGCGTCAACGGTCAAGCGATCACCCATCCAAGACCTGACCGCGCTCGGCAGTGCCCACCTCGATAACCAAAGTCTTCGGTTTATCGAATAGCGAATATCGCAACCACTGAGCCAACGACGCTGGTGAAAATGGTGGTGGTGGATAACCTATCTTTAACAAACGATGACTCCGAAACGAAACGGCCACTGCCATATGTGCATATAACGTACTTACTCGCGATCACGTACTGTGAGCGCGTGTAGTATTTTATGCATTCACGTATTAGCAGTGTGAATGCATAAAAATTGGCAAGGTATATTCAAACTGCATTTAGTACTGGGTAACGAGAGTCGTAGCGTAGTCGCCTCCGCGCCGCGCCGCACGTACGGCAGATATTTCCAACGGTTTCCAAACTTTTAGCAGCGAACACTGTGCACCTGCCACCGCGCGCTTACAGGGCAAGTGCGATTGAACAAGTGTCAGCTGAGATAAGCAAGTTCATCTCCTTCGATTTGTAGACCCACCGCGTAGTACGTACGTAATACGAAGAACTCAATTTTTGTCTCTTTGAGTGCAAGGTTGAAATATGTTGAACGGAACGCTGCAAGTTATCACGTAAACCCAAGCCACATATCGGTGCTATAAGCACAGAACCCCATAATAAAACCGTTCGACTGCGGCAACCGTCACGTATGTGCGTCCGTAATAGCTTTGTTATTGTTTAATTTGTGCAAACAGCACAACAACGCCAAATGTGATAAAATATGGGTAACTAGCCAACCAAAGGCGATGGGTTTATAGACTAGACCTGCCCTGGAATTTGTAGGACCCACGTGAGTTTATTTCTCACTCGAATTCGACTCACGCGAGTTTAAATTCTTCACATCTCTGTTTCACTTTCACATCACACTGATAGCGACAGCTCTTTCACTCGAAAAACCAAGTCCCAAGAATACTGTTAAACTGTTTTAAATCAGTTTAAATAAGGGTGAAATCAGTTTTCGCCAGTGAGTAACTTTTTAAAGAAAAAGCCCCCTGTTCTAAGGCGTGTATTTTTTTTTATCTAAGTATATTTAAATATAGGGCTTTGGCCGCGTTGCGACCATAACGGTCCCATATAGTACCTTTCCTAAAGGCGTGTCTGAAGCGAAGTAATTTGCCGCCATATTGAATATTTACTTTTTTTTAAATTTTCTATGGGAGGTGGAGAAACTAAAAAAGGGTCACTTTTTGGGTTTCTCCGCCTCCGCGATTTTGACATTTTAACGCTTGACGCAAACTGAACCATGTCGGTGTCATCAGTTATAAACATAGAGCGGATTCTGTCGGACATTCAAATCTGCATCATTAAAAATGGTAATCACGAAATATTTTAATTCTGAAATATTATTAAATTTATTTTCTTCTAAGTTTGTATATTTTTTTAATTCTGTGATATAAAGCGTCAAAATATAAATACATATTATTTCCTTCTAGTAAATGTTTTATAGAATGTAGACTTTTCGAGAAAGCTCGTATAAAAACGTGCCTCATTCAATTACTCATGAACCGGAATTCTTACAGAAAACATGAAAGATGAAATTTTCCTTATATTTTGCTTCTCTATAAGATGGCATGAAAATTTTATCAAAATTCGATGATTTCTGGTTTTTTTTCATAAAAGTCACAAATCTGCTGACATAATTTTTCATTTGTAGAGTTTTCATAAAATTTTATCCATTTCATCTTATACAAAATATAAGGAAAATTTAATCTTACTGGTTTTTTTAAGACTTCCGGTTCACAAGTAATTGAACAACACAATTTTTGATATGCATTTTCTCGAAAAGTCTTTATCCTATAAAACATTTACTAGAGGGAAATTACCTTATTATTGACCCTTTATTTATTTAATTCTATTATATAGAACTTAAAAAATACGCAAATTTTGAAAAAAAAAGTGCATTTTGTTTCAGTATATTTGGAGAGTGGCATTTTGAATGACGCGGATTTGAATGTCCGACAGAATCCGCCCCATGTTTATAACTAATTCAAAGTAACAGATAATTATGCAGTTAATAACGTCAGATTAATTATTTTAGGTTATGTTAAAAGTCTCCATAAAACTGAAACTGTCGATTGCACAGAGGATCTGGCCGTATTTATCATTATGAACCAAATTAGTTACATACTTACTAAGTGTACCAGTTTTAAAATTAAAAATCGGACATGCGCTTTGGAGGATGCGCAGTTTGATGATACCTTATTTTGATGACACCATGTTTTAAATTTTCATGTCGATAAAATAAAGTCAGTACGAGTGCTATGAAACATAGTTCCATCCAGTTCGTCCAGTTCAGTGTAGCAGGCTGGAATTGAGGGAAGTGCTGACATGGCATCACCTACATAACTCACCAAGGTGTTTAGGCTGACATCACTGGTACCAGAAGAACTGGTGCATTAGGTGATGTAGCCATCCGTGTCAGTTTCCATTTAAAAAAAAAAGTGAATTTAGTGTTCCAGTCCTATTCCAGTGTAAAGATGGCCTAAAGCGGCTTGATTGAGCGCACGGTCTCGCCGTAAATCTATACTGGGCGTGCCGCGGCGGCGCCGGGGCCGGTGACTATCCACCACACCACGCTCAGCAACAGGAACGTATAAACAAGTTTTCAATGTCTCTTGAAGCGCATTACCTGTGGACTTTCAGTTTCCCTTCACGCTAGCCGGTCAGAACTATAAGGATATTTATCATCGCGGTAGTTCTACGGGAGACGGAGCAGTGTGCAAATATGTTACCGGTAGGCGCCGCCGCGGGTGTACTGACAAGCAAATGCCATGTTGTTTTTATTTTTAAAAACGCGGTCGTGAGCTCCGCGGGGGCTTCTAGTTTAAAATATTATCCATTCAGTCCTAGTCGGTGAGGACGTTTTAGAGTCCACTTCTGTACATAAGTCTCCTCATCCTCAATCTTTCTCCAAAATAATAATAGGTTTAATAATATAATATAATGTGCCAGATTGGCCGAGTGGACTACTGCATGACTCGCAAGCGGGTGGTGAAGGTTCGATCCCAGCTGGGAGCACAAAATGTATAACTTTAGAATTTGTGCTAAAATGGCTGCTGACACTCCTGTGAAGGAGAACATCTTGAGAAACCCCACTTCCAAGCCGGATGGTCACCATGGAAGTGTATGAATAAATCCTCTCATACATAACATGTAAATGAGAGAGGCCTGTACCCAGCAGTGAGGCGAATAAAATGGCTGCAAAGGAAGGAAGGATTATAATATAATTTACAAGAAGCAAAGGCTGGCATTGACGATGCAGCTAGCTATTATATATATAGTATTTGTGTCAAAGAGGTAGATTTCGTTATTTTGTGTCCTATGCACTGTCGGCTACAGCCACAGGAAGACTGAGAGTGAGAGAACCACCCGCCGAGTGGAACGAAATAAATTTCGTATTAAAAATACCGTAGGACCTTTACAATAAAGTCGAAATTGTCTTACCTAGTCTCCCCGCCGGTGCTCTCTATTGGAGTGACGACTATGAACGCGTGAAGGAAGTGAGAAGCGATCATATCTGGCGTGAACGGCGTCGCTCGCTCCTGAAATATAATTAAATCAAAATTAATCTTCAAAACATTATCAGATATATTAAATTTTAATATATTCGGCGTAGAAAGAAAAACTCATTTTAATTGAAAAAGTATCCTACAATAAAAATCATAGAGTCTACTTTACAGGATTCAGAAAGGAACTTGTGAAAGGCAGCCTCAAAGGCTCTACATTTCGTTTGATTAAACACTATCAGATCTTTTTCACTGAAACTCTCTTTCAGCGATGCTTTATCATTTTAATGAAAAGTACCCAAATGAACCAGTACGTAAGTTAATTAATGATATTTCATTTAATTTCATCTTGAATGTGTAAGAGAACAAAGGGGATTGAAAGAAGAGACAAGGATAGAGAAAAGTATGCTTAGGTGGTTTGGACTCATGGAGAGAATGGATGGTGAGAGAATGACCAAATAAATATATGAACCAAATACATTTATGAACCGAATGAACCGAAATATATGAACCGAGAAAGAGTAAAACGGGGCCGCCCTAGACGAAACATACCATGACCAAATAGGTAACCTTTTACGGAAGCAAGTTCGCAACACCTATAACCGGCGTGCATGTGTGAAGCCACGATGACGGTGGATGAAGCAAAGGATGTATGTCAGGAACGTGTCAAATGGAGCTTGATTGTGTCTGCCTACCCCTCTAGGGAAGAGGCGTATGTACAACCTCCTTTTCATAAAAGTTTAAATGCAAATCTCGTAAGAAATTTCCTTAATTTTTTTATTAAATTTGCATAGCCTCTTGAATATTCAAGTGTTCAGTCCAACTAGAACCAGACAGCGGTCACAACTCAAACGGACGATGAATAAATAAGAATCCAATCGTTATGCAGTCAGACACTGCCTCCAAAGCAAACAGCGCTTCAATATAGGCTGGGACAAGTATCCGACAAAAAAAAATTAACATTTGCATGTGCATAATATAATGTTGTAAATGATCAAAGATTTATTTGGATAATAATTTTGAAAACTGTACTGTACTTTTTGAAAAACACTGGAATTAGGTCCACACTGTAAATAGTAATATATGAAGTAAATGTCACCGAGTGCAGTGTAAGAATAGGAGACGAAAAGCTGGAACAAGTGAATGAGTACCATAAAGTTTGTGTACCTGGGAAGTGTGTTCACGAGGGACAGAAAGTATACGATAAAAAGTTGAAAGGCACAGATCAAAGGCAACATGGTGAATGGGGCTTTGAATAATATCCTGAAAAGTCGGGCGACTGCACGAATGGCTATACATAATAACGTTCTGGTCCGTAAACTTATGTATGGCAGTGAATCTTTGGTACGGCAGAAGCAACATGAAAGTAGTAGAAATGAAGTTTAAAAGCTGTCATTGAGAAGAATATGAAGTGTATCTTCGAAAGATTGCGTGAAGAATAAAGAGAAAAATGTGGATTGAAAGAAGACATAGCCGCAAGGATTACAGAAAGATATGCTTAGAACAGGATGCGGAAATAAACTCATTCGAGGGCCAAATCGAACCATAAACAATTTTGGCGGGCCTGATAAAAAAAACTGTGTAAAATTCATGAAAGTATAATATATTATGATTTATGACGATGCGGTTACGTAGCGTATACCAGATTAAGCCTTTCGGAACTGAACAGCGCCAGACGTAAAAGTACCATCAGCAGAGCGCTGTTGAGTGGAAGATTGTATGTAACCAAAGCAATAAAAACCTATAAATATCTTGAATAAGTAAGCCAAAATAAGAAGGGGTGGTATCGAGTAATCAAGGGAAGCAGTCATACTTATTTATAGGTATTCTGTTATTGGGCGTAAGTCGAAATCATCAAGGTCCGTGGTTTTGAGCCAAGTAACTAAAAAAATAAAAAACACGTCATTGGGCCAGTGCAACGAGCCCCAAATTTTAACTAAAATCTAGAAGTAGCAAGTCAAAATCATCAAGGGTGGTGCCTGAAAAGAATGAAATGAATATATTTAAATTGAGTCCACAAATTTTTAATAAAATCTTGTAGAAAAAAGTCAAATTCGTGTCCCTTGGAGGGACGCAAATAAATAAATACAATGGAAACCAGACTGGAGAAACAGCATCTATTGTCCAGAATATTGGGTGCTTGAAACAATTACTTTTGCCTTTGTGTATTTGCTACAATTACGAATATAGCGGGCCTGCGGTTACACGCGGGTGTTAATGCGTCAATTTTGCCAAAGAGTTCCCTATGATGCTTGATTCCCGTTAAAAAAATGAAACCCGACGATTATGCTTTGCTGAATTCAAACATCACCCACGCAAGCATAAAATACCACCGTCCAGAGAGACGTAACATCGTAAACAATACCTGAAAGACGAGCGCCACTATGTCGTTGCCGACGTGCCGCTTCCGCTGCAGCTGTTGGGAGTCTCCGGCGGTGTGCGGCAACAACGGAGCCACGTGGAACATGATCTCCCGACCGCGATGCTTCTCGTACACCGCCTCCGAGCCGGTGTGCCCGTTCATGATGTCCAAGCCGCCGCGGTAACCTGTCCACCCACACCATAACTCACATATGACAAGTCACAAGCTGCTGTCGGAACTGTTGAAGACCATGATGTGTTCATTAAGCATCAGTTAAGGATCGTACAGCTATTAATATTTTTAGGAAACCGAAGACATCGAGGTGACGCTAATCTTTCTTACGGGCAAGGCAAATCGCTTCTTTGCACAAATAATAATTATAGTTCTGCTTAAAGAAGTAATCTAAAGTATTGAGATGCGGTTACACAAAGCAGTGAACTTTCTGAGCATACAGTTTACGTTTATCTAGAAAACCATTGATTTAAGGAACGCATTGAAATCATCAATCACTTTTGTTTTTGCTCACCCTTATGATCTTTCAACTGGATCCTCTGCCCCAGCATATCCAAGAACTCGTCGAACGCCGGCGAGGTCTCGTTGTTGGCGAAGAGGTCCTCCTCCGTGGTCTGTCCGTACTTCTGGTACAGCACGCCGAACTTGAAGTTGGAGACGAGCACATGCTCGTCGTAGGCGGCGACCAGGGAGGACGAGCGCGCGCACACAGCCGCTGAGAAGTTGTCCACGTTGAGCTGGTCGTTCAGCATCCGCGCCATTCGCAGAGGGGATAGCTGGATTTCTGATCCGGCTGGGAAACAAATGTTGCATTATTTATTATGGACAAATAAATATTTTCAGAGGCAAAATAAGCGATCATTTTTGTTGTCAAGAGTTCCACTGTGACCAACCATGTATATTAAAACACTTTGACCTGGATAGTGTATAGCAGTAGTATAGTGTTTTCCTCGCTGTGTTTTCCTGCAGCTCATATAGCTACGATTATATAAAAGACTTAGGTAGGTATATTACTCGTATGCATAGGTAAGTATATATTTTATTGAATTTTGATTACAAACTGCATACATTTTCAACGCCGATCGCACGGAGCGGGTATATTGAGGTGGTGTGTGTGTGTGTGTGTGTGTGTTTGTAGGGATGTGTGTTTGGCTGGTACCACTTATCTCTCGAACGGCTGATCAGAAATAGATGCGGTTTTCTTCATAAGAAAGATAATTTAATGGAGATAGATCAATAAAATACTTTACCAGGTACGGTTTAGGGTTGTTGAGCAGTAACCGTACAAGGGAATAAAGTCGGAGCGAGGGTCGGTCTTTTTAGGGTCCCGTCGCAAAACGCGAAAAAAGGGACCCTTATGGGATCGCTCTGTTGTCTGTCCGTCTGTCTGTCG
>WYDE02123479.1:0-11423 GCA_009867175.2 Adela reaumurella
GTTTCTGAGAAGTGTTATTTATTATTTCTGTGGTGCCAATAACTATTGGGACGATTTCGGATCTTGTATTTCACAATCTTTATACCTCAATTTTTAGTACGTAGCATTTAGAGAGTTTTCCAGTTTCTTTTCTAGTGAGGTTATAGTCGGATGGTACTGTGACATTGATAAGGTAAGTTATGTTTTCTTTTTTCTCTATACACATGAGGTCTGGTCTGCTGTTAGGTAACGAATAATCTGTCGTGACAGCAATCTCCCGTATTAATTTAATTAATTTGAAAATTTTGCTGTAAAATTTGCGACCATTTTGTTTGAATAATATATTTTCTTGTTTTCGTCTGTTTTCATTTACATATCGTTTGATTCTTCCAGCATACATTTGATTTTTTGTTTCATTTTTTTCAATTAACAGATGTTCTATCAGATGTTATATTATACTTTTTGTATAGGTTGTCCTTGGTATTTCTAATTGTCCTACTAGTGACACCACGTGTAATTTCGATCAGTTATCCAAAGTTTTTTCTTAGTATTTCAATTTTCTCTTTTATTCTCTTTTTCCAAGCTGGGACCTGATTAATATTATCGAATGTTTTTTTCATTTACCAATTTTCTGATTATTTTTTTTTATTACTGTCATCTTCGCTGAGAAGATGATAGCATTTACTTGTTGTGTTCAGTTTAGATGTTCGTATATTTGTAAATACTCATTTATTTCATTGAATTCTTTTTTAAATTGTTTGTTGATAATGCTTTTTGGTAAGTAAGTTCTTCATTTATTTCAGTGTTTTTTATTTCTTCTATTACATTTAGTAGACACTTTATTACATCACTCCTGTCATTAGATGAATTTGATTCCTGATAATAATAATAATAATTTTTCATATTATCGTTGACTGTATTTTGGTTTAAGTATATATTGGAATAAATGTATTCATGTGGGTCTGTTATAGGGCCTGAACTATGTGCAGTAGCAGCTGTATATTCAGGCACTTCTGTGTAGTTAGCACTCGGATTGATTCTACAAGTTTATTATTGTTGAAAATATCAGTGGGAGCGGGACTTAATATGTGTGCAGTATTGCTAGTAATGGAATCAGTTATTGGGTTTATTATTTCTCTGTCGTGGGCTAGTCCACTCTCTTCGCTGTAGTGGGAAATATTAATCCAATATCGGGTGGCCGCATATTTAAAGCTGACTTCAAACGCGGCCCCCGAGCCTTGGCACTGCCAGCAACCTTCCCATTGAACTCGACCCATACCGATGGCCCGCCCGCACCAACGGATCTTATTTTCTTCCATAAGAGTTTGGGAGTGTGTGAGTAAGAACGTCTTGGTGAAGGTGACGACGGTTTTCCATGTTTAGTATTTTCAATCTATTGAGATGCGGTAGTGGTAGTAATATGATGTGTTGTTTAATGTTTTTTTTTTCTTCGGATAATATAATGGATGCGTTTTGCATTTGAATACGCTTCTTTGACTTTTATAATATTCAGATAAGACATGAGCATTCCTACGCCTACGGATATCCAGCCAATTAAGATGAGCGCAATTTTCAGAAATATGGTCATATTACGCAGTCCAAAGATATATCGGATGCAGAAGTTGAGAAGTCGTTCTAATGTATTGAGAAGATTCTCATTTAGATCAAGATAAGCTATGTCAGCATGGTCAAGAATTGGTAGTAGGAAAGATTGTGCTAACGTAAGTTTGGTTTTTGATGGGTAGTAAATTATTGGGGCGTATCAGAGAGTGGAAACTAGAGAACATCTTTCGGCCTACCGCTTCCACATGTGTTTGCCATGAAAGTGTCTCGTCAATCCAAAGACCCAGAATTTTTACTTTAGAACTATAAGGGAGGAACACCATAAAAGAAAACTGCTGGCAAAGAACTACGGTTAAGCTTAGAAATCTCTTTAAAGGTTTAGAGTTATAAGCGTCCATAGATGACAACATGGAGACAAACATTAAATAAAATTTACTTAGTTTCGTTACTGTAAACTGTAATCTACCTGTATGAAATTATTCAAAAAAATTAACTAAGCTGACAATTCCATCCCTACTCTCTTATAATTAGAATTTATGTAGCTAAGTTAAAAGCTTTAAATGTGTGTACATGCAGCTAGATGGTTGGTGGCAACCCTGACTGATTACGATTACATCACTCGCTCGCGGAATCCGACCGAAACAAAAACTGGTCCGCACTCTGCGGAACAAGGAAGGCGGCCCAGCACGGCACACTCTCCCCTCCCCTATACTGCACCACGCATGGTCTTCTCTTGCATAACATAACTGCACAAGTAATTATGCCGCCATCACGGCGAGCTTATGCTCTTTAGTTGGAGTGATGGCAAGCGCGGTAGCTATGTAGACTAATGTACAGAAGAGGTGTAATGCAGGTAAATAATGGGCTTATATGATTGATATGTCCTTATTGGTGAGACATCGATAGTATGTGGATGCATTTTAAACTTGTTTGTTGTGAGTGCATAACTAATAAAATAACCAAACATAACTAATAACTGGCCATCCAAGTATAAAACCATTTATTAAAATAAATAGTTTAAAAACAGTTATTGAAACGCGATAACTCGTTTTAGTGAGGGACAAAGACCATCATAGAGAGAAAAAGAGAGAGAGAAAAAGATCTCTCTTATTGTCTCATAAGTAAATTTTTTTTTTAATTCAAATAATAATAATAATTTAATTCAAATAATAAAATGGTGTGTGTTATACAATTCCAAAATCAGCACTGACTAGGGACTTTTTTGAAAGATGGGCCACATATGTCGCCGTACATGTTTTTTTTACGATTTTCAAAAAACGGAAAAATAATAAACATTTAAAACACATCTAGAAAAAAAAAGATACAGAAACTGTTTTTTAATTTATAATTGGGAAGTACAACTACCTATTCAGAATCATTATTGATAAAAAATAAATAAAAAAAAAATATTTTAGGCCTCAATGCCTACATTACCCAAGTAAAATAGCAATTTAAAAAAAAATCAATTTTTTAAAATCCGACACAGATTTTTTTTCTTATGTTTTCTAAGCTGTCAATAAATCCCTCTCTATATTCCCTGTGTGGTGAAACCCTGTATATTTTAAATATATAATGCGAACATATTCTCCACCTACTGCATGACTTGGTAGAAGGTGTGTCTTCGTGCCTTACATGCTGCCTGATATCTTGTCCCAATAAATTGCGAAATGTGGTACTCGGTGTTGTGCTGTAATTTACCTCAGTTCTTGCAGCACAACACCGATTGCTCTGCTTACCCCGATTGTCGGGATTCAGCGTGAGTGATATGTTTGTATGTATGTATGTTTACATAACTATCTACTTAACAAAACTGTAAAGGACATTCAATAAATAAATATTAATAATGACAAATAATGATTGCTCGATGACCGAGGTTTTCAGTCAAACAGTCCCAAACGTCGTCGCGGAATGATCTGATCGCCAATGATCCAAAGCACAATGGTCTATGCATAATGCATCGTGCATGACCTCTTACGATTATATCATATTTACGTCTACGCTGAACACAACTAACAAAAACAAATTAATTGCACAGCTGTTACGTTATTGCGGAGACGAGGCGGCTCATGGAGCAACTGAAGCTTATGCCAAAGCGCACGATGCACTTTGGCTAACCTCGATATTAAGACACTTCCAAACGTCACATAAAGAAAGGCAAGAGTTCAACTCAAAGGTCACAAAGCTCCACTATAGATACCTCTCGCATGAAATCCGACAAGAGTTACGAGTACACAATTCTCACCACAAGCCAACAGAGCAACGATAGCTGTTCCAAATATGTGTGCAGTAACGGTTCAGCACAAGTTTATGCACCAAAAAGTGGCGTATGATTTACCTATCCGGCACAGATTCGACACATCGCGTGCGGCGTGGCGTGAAGGCGCTCAAATTAGAGTGAACGAGTTGAACAAACAGAACTCGCGCAACAAGAGAACTCGCTAAACGGTGGGTCAGAGTCCCCGCGGCGTTGTCGCAACTCACCTGCACGTTCGTTTCACGTCACTATTACTGCGACGAATTCCACTCAGCGAGTTATATTTTATCAAGACACAAAACAAACTATCTAAGTATTATTGATCGAATTCGAGTTTGAGTAATATCGGATTCCAATATTGATGACGGAATAAATCAGAGATCGCGCGGAGTTCAATTGAACTGTATAATAATATGCAAGCGTCGACGTGCATCCCACCTTAGTCATCGATCACGCCGCGCCTCCACCGCACCGCATCGCACCGCCGAGACACAACTCCGCAAGAATTCAATATAAGTTCGCGATTTCCACTTCCCCGGCGCTCTCTTCCATTGCGAGCGGACGAGCAACTTCCAAGTTGTCGGGATCGCGGGCGCGTTTGCTAAATAAACTAGTGACAAATGGAGGATCTGAAACTTGCACGATGGATGCCTCGGTCTTCGATCGCAGTTTACAAACATCGCACGCATATACCTAATAACGATGCAAAGCGTTCAGGTGCACTAACGATCGTGTTCAATACTATACTGGAACGAGGCCGGGTTAGGTCAGTGAGTGGCGTGGCGTGGCGTGCCGCCCGGCCCGGACCTGCCGCAGCTTGGGCTCAGCACGCCATGCGCCACCTCTTGCCTCACTCACTGTCCGAAGCTTTTTCTGCTCGTCCTCGCTGTCGGACATTGTATGGTAATGGAGGGGCGCCCGATCTCGGCCGAGTAACGGTGTTTTTTTGTCGGAGCCTCCCTCTGTCCACAATTTATGCATTTAAATCGTCCATTATCGGCGGTGCATGCATTATTTATGTATGCGCGTCTCGGACTGCCGCCGACCTGGAGAGCGCTGATCCACGAGCCGCAGGCCCCAGTCCGTCTCATTACCACCCCAGTGCCGCCTGTCAACCACAATTCACTGTTTATTTTGCGATTTTCGTTTGAAATTTTCATCTGGACACTCGTTAGTCCGTTGTCAAGTCGCCATATCTGCATGCACAGAGAGGTCTATCTATACTATAAAAACAACTACATAAATACGTACACGTATAAAAATTATAATATCTGCATTGGTAATACATTTTATATTATAATTTTATAATTAAATTAATGTATGAACATGAAAATTAAATCACGTCAATTAATAGAAGCTATTAGGTAAGTGGTGAAATGCATTATAGAAAGTGGTACCTCGTTGGCCGATAATCGACAAATTGATTTATCATCCATCACTTTTTCAGCCGAAATACTTCACCGCTAAACACATTCGAATTGATGATGATGGTCGTAAGAGACCACTATCATCATAATTTAACCGTCCACTGCTGGTCACACGCCTCTCCTATCCTTGTCCACTCCTCCAGGCTTTAGACAATGCGGAACCCTCTTTTAACGGTTCCAACGAAGAGCGAATATTTAGTTGTTCTTTAACGTGTTTGCGAAAGCACATCACAGAATACAAGAGGATTATTTGCACGCGTGGCAGGCAGCGCGTGGGCGGCGCACACGGGACGGTTTTGAAAATCAGTGGGCATTCGCATTTTTAGTTAAATTTGCAAAATTTTCTTTCTTGGCTGTACACACTATTTGTCGAATAAATATAAGTTAATCTTACTTCTTGGTGTTTTTCTCACAAATTCATATTTTCGAGATATTGTTCAAATATTATCTTTGCTTCCTCCACCACATACATCGCTTCATACATGCTCGTCGGTCGCGGGTGCTGAAAATATGTCCTTTTCGTAGGAGATTATAGACTATTAGAGACTATATTTTATTTTATTTTATTTGAGAATTCCACAGCTACAATACATGATTAAATTTAAAAAGAACAGTAACAATACTTTACAGCCTAAACAGAATTCCTTCGCTTTACAAATTACTTGAAATTTTAACACGTCTTATGCCTCGTTAGACCTACATAATTAAAACCAATCGATGAGTACATTTACCGTTAGACCCTACATCCCACATTCATCTCAAATATTTGTTTGGTCTATCACCATCGATGCGTCCAAACCATTTAAGCATACCTTTCAAGTTAAACAAACAATTGTCCATACGAGTATATAGAGAGTCACTTAAATCTATTCAACAAATACAGCCGAAAAAATAAAATTTTCGAAATTCAACAAAAAATGCGAATGTCCACTGATTTTTAAACCCGTCCCCGTGTGCGTGCGGTGGCGCGGCCGGGGCGGAGTGGGGTGGATTGCAAGATATCATCAGCTGCACAATACTCGGTACACACACACACACACACACACACACGT
Source organism: Adela reaumurella (assembly GCA_009867175.2). NCBI lineage: Eukaryota > Metazoa > Arthropoda > Insecta > Lepidoptera > Adelidae > Adela > Adela reaumurella. The sequence continues at coordinate 6,276 of WYDE02123479.1, forward strand.
ACTGCTGCAAATCGTTATTATGAAATAGCACGGGATTATTCCGCGTGGAAAGCGTATTTGCATGCGGCTCAACTCGAATATTCAAATCAGTCGTCTCGTCGTCCGGTGGCGGAGCGGAGGCGCTAGCGTCTATCTGCTTGTCAGCGTGCCGCGGGGCGGCGAGGGCGGTAAGGGGGTGGTAGTGAGGGTGGATTGACGGTGCTGCCACGGCATCACAGTCACACGGTGTCGCCACTTCGGGGATTCTACGTCTCGACACGTGGCACCACGTTCTGCCTAGTGACGTGACGGCGAGCTGAACGCAAAAACTCCACCGTCCGTCCACTACAGTGAGAAACTGCGAATATAGAACAGAGCAATGTGTCACGCTAGGACTTTATGCGCAATAAAGCTGTACTAACTATTATGCGACACAAAACTTGGAGAAATATATTCCATTCTTTGTTAAGAAATTTTCCAACACTGAACACTGTCCACTTCCGTGTGAGTGACGCGTCCGTTAAAAAATCTCACATTGCCGCAGAATGTATAATTCTAAATTCCATGATATCTCTCACTCCTAGAGACGTATGCATACGAACTGCATTTTCATGTAAATATCCCGACCTATTCAAGTCGCGGCGAAGACGTAAAGTGGGGCATAATAGGGAAGGTCGAATTACACCTGCTGAAGGGGCCACAAGAGTTAGAGTAGATGTATAGACGGGTGTAAAGGGTAGAGACGAGGCGGCCGCTTGACCGGGAGCGACCCGTCGCGTCAGTCGGCCACCACCGCCAGAGGTCAGGACGAAAAAAGCCGACCTTTGACACTCAATGCGCTATAAAAAGATAGCTGACGATGATAAAGCGTGTTGATGTCTGCTGTTATCGCTCGTTTAATTCATTAGGTGGTTCGCATACGTAAATAATCGCAGGCAAAGTATTAAAAAAATTATAAAATAAATATATTATATGTATATACATTTATACACATAATATCTGGAAAACTCTGGAACGCTGCTCATATATTTCGCTACAATTATAGATAATCTCGAGTCCTTCAAGAGGGGCGTGACCCTGTCAGGCCGGCACTCATCCCTCTGTAATGGGGTCGCCAGCTTCTTGGGATGCCGATCCATTTGTGTAACCATTGACGGTGCAAGATCGGTGGATTTCCCAATAAACGCTGGACTATCTCAGGGCTCGGTGTTGTCGCCTACGTTGTTCTTGCTATTTATTAATGATCTACTATGCCATGGCAATAACTACAGGTATGCAGACGACAGCACCGCAGACGAAGGCTACACCAAGGACTGGATTGCTAAAGATGTGCACATTGAGGAAGCTCGGCGGCAAACAGTTGAAAGAGTCGACAATGCTCTCGTAAGGTAGCCAGCCTCCTGGGGCCGAGAGAACCTTGTCGACTTCAACGTCAGCAAAACACAAGCTTGTGCCTTCTCTACCAGGGCCCACCGGTTTCCCTCCCAAGCCACATTCCAGGGTACGGCTACAGCCTAACCTAACCTAAAAATGACAGATTGGAACTCCTGGGCGTGGAACTAACCAAATATGTAGGATTTAGGAGCTTTATGAAGTCTAAAGCTAACCTTGTCTCCAAGAAATTGTGCGTCCTTTAGCGCAGCAGGGGATTATTTTCACCGGCACAACTCCTTGTGCTTTATAAAGCGCAAGTTCGCCCAGTGATGGAGTATTGCAGTCGTCTGTGGGAAGGATGACCGCTTTACTTGTTGGGATCGTTGGACTCTATTCAGTGCCACGCCATCCGCCTAATTGATGATTCCAAGCTTACGGAGCGATTTGTATCATTGCACCACAGGCGAACAATCGGTTCCCTTAGTCTGTTTTATAGGTACTACCACCGTCAATGCTACGAAGAACTAACTGGCTTCACTATTAATAAATAATAACTCCTGCCCATATTCATATCCGCCACACGCGCCGGACTCGCTCGGAACATCCATATGTTGTTGACACCCAACTTCTGAGAACGCATCGTTTTTCGAAATCGTTCCTGTGTCGTATGGCGTATGGAAATATGAAGCCTTTCAGTAATACTTAAAACCTGAGGATCTTCAAAAGACGTGTTAATAAATTGGACAATGACCTTTTCGTTCGCCTTTTAGCTGGCATGGCGCCTCTCTGAGCGTGGTGTCGTGAGAAGTGGTGTTATTGGCTGTGTCCGATATTCTTTTGAAGTTTTGGCCACAGCCACCCATGCTGGTTGTCTATAAAAAAAGAATAAAAAAATGGCATTTGCAAACCCCGCTCAAACCGAATGTCCATGGGCGCCGTTAGTCACCTTGGGTGGCTCGACGTCATATGTCGCGCTTTAAATATAAAAATATAATTAAAAAAATAATAATTTATAAATGTTACCACCAGGAAAAAAATAATCTTAAGTGGTATTACAGAACGAGCACGCACCACACGCATTCGATTCTTACTGCTGTAATATGAGAGATATTAAAAGAAACGACATGAAAGTAGAATAAAAGCAGTTGAAATGCGGTGATTGAGCAGAATGTTGCGTAACTTTGAAAGATAGGATGAGGAGTAAATAACTGCGTAGGAGAAAAATTTGGATTGAAAGAAGATATAGCGACAAGGATAGAGAATGCACAAACAAATATATGAAGCGAATGTGGACAGAAAGGTCGAATGGAGCTGACACTTGACTTGATAAACAATTGGCGATACAGAAGGAAAACATTTCAAATAGACGACCGTTACTTTCATTTACAGCTCAGCGTCATAATGTTAACTCAAACGAATTAATCGGCGTTCGAATTATGAATGCATAATAATAACGGTCAAGACGGAGTTCAAAGATTAAGGGGCCGGCCACCTCACCCTTTACCCTTTAACTCCAAGAAGTTTGAAATTAATGCGGTTCTCTCTCTCTCGATCTCTCTCGCCCTTATTCATAAATATGCATGTAATAACATCTATTATGCTAATGGTTTCTGCGCTCTTTTATGATCGCCGCGTGTTTATAGGTTTACGGAATCTGTTTACAATATCGTAACGAACTTTATTGCGATATTTTCATTTGTTTATAATATCGCATTAATGCCTATAAATTATTGGAGAGTGCACCGAGCGATAAAGTGTGATACTGCATTGCCTGATGCTGTAAGCGTTATTTTATTTATCTTATCGCAAAACGAAAAAACTGCGCTTGGTACACACAATAAGTTTACTTTATTATAGTAAAAAAGTCGCTATTGAAATTTTCCATAGGCATATTTAAAAAGATTATAAATTTCATAAAAACTAGTAAAGGAATAAAATTTGTTAAATATCTTTCTCTTGCTAAAGAAATAAATACGATGAAAATTATGCGCTCTCATTGTGGTAGAAGGTATCACTCATTATATTTCAATTAATCAATCATACCATCAAGCTTCTTTTCCCGGAGGGGTAGGCAGAGACAATTGAGTGCCATTTTACATGTTCCTGCCACACACCTTGCTTGCTCCAGCGTCACACATGCCCGCCGATTACGGGTGCTGCGAACTTGCCCTTTCCGTAAAATGTAACAAATTTGCTTGTGGTATTTTCGCCTAGGGGTTCCAAGTCGACAATTACTTCCACATTAGCTTCACATATTTGTTTTATCATTCTATCACCATCCATTCTCTCCATGTGTTCAAAGCATCCAAGCTTCTCTATTCTGGACATCCATATTTCTTTCTGACACGCTTATGCCTAATTACATCTTTAGTTATTACCGCATTTCATTCAACTGCATTATTCTACTCTATTTCATGTCGTTTCTGCCAAACCCAAGACACAATGCCATACAAGTGTAAGGGTCAGAACGCAATTATGAATAGCCACTCGTGAAGTGAAATTAATCACCGTACTCTTCAGGATATTATTCAAAGCCCCATTTGCGCTATGACCTTTAATCAATCTACTTGCAAAATATTAATTTATCGTACTTTCCTTCCCTACTGATAACTCTACCTAAGTACACAAACTCACACTTGTTTCAGCTTTTCCTCTCCTATTCTCACACTGCACTCAGTCATATCATATTACCTCTCAAACTCCGTAACTATACGTGCATTTATTTTCATACCTCTTTCGTTGCACGCATTATTCAGTTATTATTCGAGTATTCCATTTTAGTATTAATATGCATTCGAGGCGCGATATCGATCAACAAATGCCCAGTGCATTCATTCAGCGAAAATTATGTCAATGCGACCTTTTTAGTATTGCGGTAGAGTCGATAACGTAATGGGGGAGCAAGCTAGAAGCCGCTCGCACGCCAACTGCATCGATCTAGGGCGGTTTTGCTGAAATCGTCGCGTAGACGTCGGCAAGGCGGCGGCGGCGGCGGCGGCGGAGGCGGAGGAGTCGCGTGTGGCGCCTCTAATGGATATTGATGGGGGTAGAGGCGGCCCGTGCGGCGCCGCTACCCCAACCCGTTACCCCGAGTCACTACCCCGACCCGCAACCCGGACCCAGCCGAATTAGTCGGCAACGACCAAGGCCGCTACAATATGCCCGATACGTCACACCCGCCGCGACGCCGCCGCCGCCTCCGCCCGTCCCGCCCGCCGCGTCCGGCGATTATTCCAGTCACTTACAACCGAGGCGGACACCAACTCAAACACTGGAATTACTGGAACACGAAGCAGTCTTAGTGTCGGATTCATGATTTTTTCTATTGTGAAAGTTTCTTCTGCGCGGCATACCTATATAATAAAATATTTTTTAAGTGTCTTAAGTGTGTTTTAAGTCAACCTACTCTACAAATCTACCTACATCGCCGAAATGCATGGAATAATTACCGCTTTATAAAATTTGCGAAACGGTCTAAAACATCCTCAACGTTCGACGTGCACGACAAGAACGATCGCCCGGGGCTGATTAATCTTATTCCACAAAAAAAAACTGTCAAAACAAACGCGGCACGCACGACTCACGGTCGCGTGACATCACCCACAACTAGAGTTGTGAGTTGACCGTAAGATACCATAAGTTGCAGTTAAAATACTGTAGCTTACGTATAGGTGACCATCACAAATGGTCATCTATTTGGTAGGTATCAAACTGCATTTTACATTCACATTTTTGTAAGCTACATGATTTGAATCGTTATTGACCGTCAAGAATAGAGAAATTAGTAGAGTCGGT
>WYDE02123590.1:0-11421 GCA_009867175.2 Adela reaumurella
AGGTATTATTTCAACCTTGTTTTTAACATAATATTTCAATTAATATCTAATAATTTACAAAAATATGAATACATTTTTATATATATATAAAAATGACAATGAGTTCATCCTAAAATTAACAAATAAACAATGTATGTATGTGCAGTTTGTATTCGTGCAATAAATTAAAACATCCCCAAATTACGTTTTCTTGTCCCTTTACTTTTCATGTCGGATGAGTCGGAAAAACATTAAACAAGTTTTCCGTGGGCTTTATTTTCCAGGCAAAGCCCGGTACTGAAGATAGTATGAAAATTGGTCGAGTAGTTTTGGAGATATTTACATTTTCTCATATCGCGAAGACCACCAACCAGATGGGCAAACGCCCAAATTACAAAAGTGGCAGCTCAAGAATTTATTTGAATCATAAATAGATACCTCCAAAAGTTCTCGCGATTTATATGTCGTGTAATTATTTTTATGTAAAAAAGTTTCCTCCAAAACGGGCAAGGGGTTGATTGGTCGACCGTACTTATTGCAGAACCAATTCAATCGATTTTCAGGGAAAGGGAGGAATATTTATTGTCGGTGTGCTTGTGTGACAGATGGTCGAACAAAGACTTTCTGCCATGGATACCATGCGTTCAGCTAGCTGGTCGATACCAAATCTCACACGAATTCACCAAACAAGTAAGATTTTGTATGAACTTAAGGTTATAGAGCTTAGCCGGTCGATCCGCAGGTATAGCATAATATTTTGAATATGATATTATTTTTATAATTGGATGAAATGCCTTGTTTGAAATGCAACAAATGTGCAGAGAATTAATAAAATGAAATAGGCTCACTAATATTTTAGCAGATTGAATCTATTAATTAGCCTATAGCTGTATAGCGGATCCAGGCCACGTTCAACCGCTGAACAATAAATATAATTTGTTGGCGGCTTATGGAGCATTCATTTGCATTATGACGGTATTAATTACAATTGTTAATGGCCCGAGTAATTCTTATAAATTGTTCATAAAAGATAGCGACGCTTTTACGATTGTTGCGATCTCGTAGATAGCCAACGATTCGAGCGTGGAAGTACTTCCCTTTGTCGTTGACTTCATGCGTTTGCGCGATGTCGTCGAGAGGTTTCTTCATAATTTTGCAATTCAAATCAATAAATAGGAAGCGAAGTGCATTCAAGTGTGTCAACTCACGCCTGAGTAAGCACTTGGATCTGTTAAAATGAATAGTTCGCTGCGTCGATCGTTTATAGAGAACTCTGCACTTCCTAGTATTGATTGATAGCGTCTTCTAAGCGTATGCAGCAATCTTGGTCACTCGTACGATTCCGCGTACCTACGTGATTGCTTGCACGTGCTTTGCTTTACAGCTCGTTCTTCAAGTATTGTTTATTTCCTTTCAAGAGTTCTTCTTGAACAGTCATCTTCATATTGCACCTGCAAAACTGTTTGAACTTCTTTAATTGTTAGGAATGTCTTATTATTGAAGCAGTTGAAGTATGACTGCGGTCTTTTCAATAATGTTCCAGGTCACATAGATTTTTTTTATGGAAACGAATATGGAGAACTAAATCACCCCAATGCACCAGTTTGTAACAAGCGATATCAATCTAATTCTTGGTGAATACATTTTTTTTTTATTTCACCAAGAAATTCTGGCCTCTCGATAAATTATTCAAATTGTGTGCGATCAAAAAGGTATGGGAGGTGACAGTTTTTGTAAGATATCTAAAAATGGAAGGAAATTATTTCATGAGACCTTCTAAATCGTGCATTCACTGCAGGTAAACTGTAAACCTGTAATAACGTGACGATATAAATCCTAATCTCAAGAAAATTCTAAATTCTTATTCAATCATCATAATCAATTCAGTTGTTTAGAATTTATTAAAAATTCTGGCCATTTCTTTTGTAATGTTTGTGTGCCAATTTAGAAGTGCTAGAATCTAGAAGAGTTAGAAGAATCAGTAAACAAACAATTATAAATTCTTTTCTTATTTAAAAGTGCTTCCTCAGATAGCTTTAGCAAAATCATTAAGGTAACGCCATATGCTTCGCTCGTATTTTAAATGTCTTCAAATTGCCCGTTACTTACTAAACTCGAGCAAACTGCGCCATCTGCATTTTCATAATACAGAACGAGCGCCTTTTACCCGTTCATGAACGTCTCAGTGCAATTTGCCTATCCAAGCGTCCCGTCTGCGCAAACTGTTGACATTTCCTCGTCCTGGAAGACCCCGTACCCCTCGAGCTCTTTCTTCTGTCCTTTGTTAATTTCAGGGGAGTCCATTTAACTGAAATTGTTGACTCAAGTGAAAACCTTCTGTCCGACCTGTGATATCTGCGAGATGTCGCTGAGATAAAATCTGCATCTCTGCAGTCAGAGATACATTTGAGGGATTTACAATGTAGTGCATAATTTAATGAAAGCACAAATTTTTACTAAATATAAGTATGCCGTCATGCCACTTCTGTAGACAATTACACTTCACAGTAGCAACCGTCTAAGTATGCAATGTTGTAAATATTGCTTACAGTAACAGCAGCAGCAGCGGTCTCGTGCCCTAATTACATCAGGCCAGTTCACAATTTGCTCTCTGAGGCGTCGCGCCGCGAGTAACCGAACGGTATTCGAGCACGACCGGCTAATAAGTATTTAAACAATAACCGCATCGCTTGACCTATCACCGTGCAACCGAGAGGCACACCGAACGTGACCCCTTTGCGTAACCTCATATTACCGTCAAATGCCAGACCCTAGATCACGACAGCATTCATAATCGGCGCCATAACGGCAAGGATAATCGTTTTCTTAGTCGATAAAACTCCAATAGGTTCCTCCATGTCTTCATTTAATGTGATCCTTTCTGTTCCATTAGGTTCCATCAAACGGCGATCGCGGCATCATCATTTATGAACATTATGCAAGCGTTTTAGACAGTCATCGAGACGATTAGACTATTACAGTGGCCGTGTTCTGTCCGAGTGAATGATCGTGATGACAGTTTACCAGTGACGGTGTGGTGAAATGTTCAATTTAGAAGTGAAGCTGGACCGTTTCATATAAATGATGATGTTATTATGAGGTGGTATTAAAAATGACTATCGACGGCCACGGTAGGCCGCCAGCGCCACGCCGATCGACATCGTCCACCTACCGGAGTTACAGAGAATCTCTAGATGAACTCGGCTTCATGGATACTCTACCGCCGGCAGGAGCACGCGGGTCTCTCCGTAAGTACAAGCATTCCGCCATGGAAGACCTCACCGGCATAGAAGAACTACATAGCAGCTTCTACGGCGACGAAATCGCCGTCATCAGCTCTGAAGAACTACCACGCAGACGTAGCACCATATCAAAATGCAGAAATGCTACCGAGGGTTTCGCGAATGGCTTTCGAAGAACATTCTCAATGAGATCGAGGAGGGATTCTCACGAAGAGCCCGGTATTCCTCTCGACACATTCAGTATCAAGCTCGGCAGCCCTCGAGAACCTCAACAGTGTTCGACGGAGTTCGCGACAGTTCGTGGTGCGCCTTACTGCCGTCGCCGCTCGTTGTCTCGCGAGCGCGTGGCGCCTCTCGCGCGCAGTTCCTCCGAGGGAGACGTCCGTCTTCCACCGCCGCCTCGAGCACCACGACTGAGCCGATGTTTGCGAGCTCTCGGCGGCAGCTGGAAGAACCTGCTACTATGTGAGTGATAGAAGAACTAACGCTGCGTAATTAATTGTAGAGGCGTACTTAATCCTAAGCTGCGGTGGGGCGGATGCTAACACGAGCTTACTAAACGGATTCCGATTTGCGTGCTCTAGATGCGCGATAATCAAATCTTACCGTAATCAAATTAACCCAATCGAACTTACCTTTGTCGATGAAGTACTTTTTCGTTCTGACCTACTTACCAATACAATTGCAGCTGCTTCGCTTCCACGGCTCATTAGTAACGGTGATGTGTACAAATTACACAAATAAGATGTGACATGGAAGCTGAGTTCACACTGTCCCGCTGGTTTTGACGCTTCTTTCCGTGTGCGTGCGTTGCTTTAATGAAGTACGAACATCGTCACGCTGAGAACGCCGAACGAGTAGTTATCGCCTACGCATTCGTCGATATGTCTTTTTTGGAGATGTCTCTGCTTATTGTACTTATATCTTTCCAAGCTTCGGTAAGGAAGTTTGTTGTACGAGTGTCGCTTGGTTATGAAATTCTACTCTTTTAAGTCCCTAAACTTCTGGGTTTGTCAGGTTGGAGACTTTACATAAATCTGTTTCAAATTAATGTGCGAGGATGGGTTCTGAAACATTGCTTTATTAAATCAAACTTCTGTTTTAGTCCTTCATCTATCATGCACAGGATCAAAAGTAGGTTAAATACTTACTAATATCGGCTGTTCCTACTGGCATAATAGGGTGTACCTATGTGGTAAAGTGTGTAGGTAATCTCTCACGGTCGGCCGCCTCTCTCGAACGATTAACCCTTTACCAGACCGCGGCCGGCGCGCTGCCAGTTATTATATGTTACGGGATATGGGTTATAAATTGTGTAATAGACAGACGGATAAGTTTGAGTATGAACCTATATACTTAGGTACTAAATCCTACACACCACACTAGAAATAAACGCGAGGTATCTTCTTATAAAAGTTTAAAAATGATTTCAGTAAATTTTAAGAGCGATATCGGTACGTCGAATCAATAAAGCCTCCTGCTGCCTGAAGGATGTATCGCAGCCCAGTGGGTCTATTCTGGGGATTCCGTACGTATGTTTTCAGGCCTGAGAGTGCTAACTTTTCTCTCTGACACGACTGACTCGCTCGCTCTCAGGCCTGAAAACATACTTACGGAATCCCCAGAATCTAGGCCCTGATTTTTATATAAAGATGTTACTTGCATACTAATAATGTGTCATAGTGAGTTCAGGCTGTTCAGTTCAGTATAGCTCGATACTCCCTCAGGTACATATGCTCACAACTAACATTGCACCTCGCTCCAGCCAGCCTCAACAAATCTAAGCCCATCAGATGGAACATAAATCCCGGTCTCATCCATAATACTTATCGACTTGGACCTCACACACAGCGTGCTAGGCCTCTTACTACAATTAGATAGGCACTGACATTCACCATCCGGACCTTGACCTAGCGAGCGGTGCGGCCTTCGGCCTCGCTAGAGACCGTGCGTCTTCGAAGCTTCTGCTAATACTTTTTGACACTAATCTATTAACGCTTCTGCTTCGATCGTTACTTCAATATCTTGGAGAATTTGTTCATCTTATGGCAGTGGTTAATGGTAACGGATTGATTTGTGGTCGGTTATGATTTTTTAATAAAAGTACTAAAAAAGTCTGTGTTCAGTTACAGAAATATAGGGCTCCTGTTCTAGTATAAATAAATGCACAAACGAACATATTTATAATATAAGCTTTAATTATAAAGGTTAAATATATCCCGACCCTAACATTGGTGTCAGTCAAGTTTTCAAATGCGAGAATACGTCTACTAATGTCATGCTTAGTAGTAATTTCCATAAGTTTATTTAATGGCGCAGGCAAAATAATGATATTGGTTTTTAATGAAACCTTGCTACTTAATTGAAACACGTAACTTGAGAAGTAAACTAACAACCTGACAAACTAAAATAATAGAGTAGACAGGGTTTCAATTGCATTGAAGAAATAATTCTAATGTTGCTTTAAAATACGTGAGAGCTAAGCACTTAATCAGCGGTGTAGTAAATTAACTAAATGGATGAGATAACAAACAAGGTAAGGATTGAGCTAACTTCGACCAGATTGAAGTTATTAACGTTACCTTAGTCGTTATGGGGCATATTGTAAACATCAACGATATCGAAATAAATTACGACATTCGTAGCAATGCGGCTCGAGAAAACCAGCGTCTTCTCATTGTTCCAGACGATATTTACGATTCAGCTGATGCAACGGATAAACGCGATTTTAAATGTTTATTCGTTGTTTATATGGGCACTGGCACTACGCTGAGATTCCGCCTGCGGCGACCAACTAACACATCTCGTGTTCTGCGGCTCTTTACAGTGTTTTAATTTTTCTTTCCTCGTTTCATAGTTGTGTTTTTAGTTGTTTTCTTTCATTGCAGTTGTAGCTGGCGTTGTTCGTTCATGACTATGACTGAATATTGATTTGTTTGAATATTCCTTCTTCGTATCTGTGTGCAGAGTTTTAAAATGTGTGATGTCGACTATGTAATACATAGGTCAGTATTTCTTAGACGTTATAATTTCGTCGAACACCTTCGGAGACCACAGTAAAGCATGTTTCCCACTAGACATCTTCGTTCTAAACAAAACGTAACATTTCAGAGCAACTTAAATGAAATTTAAATGAGGGTAGATCTTTTGACAGCCACAAGTCTGGTATTGTGTGCTGTAGGAGGCAGGGAGTCTTTGTACCGAGGAACCAGGCGTCAGGAGCACAATGACGTCGAAACAAATATTGACACAATGATAAGTATCGCGACTGTTCACTTTGTTCGACTGTCGCAAAAAATTCTCCGGACAAACCCCTCTTATACAATGAGACAGCTGATATTTGGCGAGGAAGGAAAATATGCTTGACAGATTGTAGAATTTCGGCGATTGTATTTTTTGGAAAAAAAACTGTAATAAATTTTGGATTAATTTAATAAAATACAGAAAAACAATACCAAGTAGAAACCTAATAATGCAATAACTAAGTAATGCAATTTACAGAAAATGAAAGCATGTAACATTACAAGGCCTGTAGAGTTTGGTACCCGTCGCTCCGATGAATGAAAACACGTACTCCAGGTAACGCAACGTGGCCAGGTTTGTGCACCCGCACGCCTCTTAATCGAGAGGTCGTGAGTTTGCAATGTAGAGTTTTTTTCCTGATTGTAAAATTTCGGTTAAAATTTGTGTACAAAATTACAATCCTGAAAATTGTGAAGGAAAACGCCGTGAGGAAACCTATGCGCACTAACAATACGAATGTAGCGTAGTGCATTAAGGTTGACTGCAATAGATTGCCTCTGGCTATAAATCCGCCTTCTGCCAAGCAGAGAAGTGAATATAATGTATTTATTTTTTTAAAGTGTCTTTGGCTCACACCACGGTTCACGATTCTATGACATATGGGTTGTGAGCCAACCAGGATACGAAGAAAACATAAAAAAGAAAAGTACGAACGAAACCAAAAAGTCTACAAACTCGTAGGACTGATCGTTGCCAATATCGTCCCCTGCAGAGTACTACACGCTATTCCCTTTCAGAGTGTTGCAGTGGATGGGACAGCTATTGTTCAATCCCTGCCTTTGTAGGGGCCCTTCGCTGCCAACGTTCGTCGATAGTTCAAGAGTTCTCAGCTGCCTCATGTCCTAACTCCCGGAATCTCGACTACCGAGTTCACCCTTTCATCGACGACGTCTCTTAGGGCGTTTTCGTTCTCGGATATTGTGTCCCCTAAATCGTGCATTCAATTTTCTGCATTGTTCGAATTGGTATTCCGTCTTAGCCTTTGTCGCTGTTACAATAGAGTTCGATTTAGGAGTACGGTTTCGAAGGACGCCGGCGCGCGGTTTCGGAAAGAATTAGCTGAGCCCTTGTGGGACACACGTGCTGGCTTGGCGACACAATGCCGGGATGTTTGGGAGTTTTTCGTAATTTGGGATGAATTAAACCTCCAGAAAGCCAAGCTGCTTTTTTGAAGTGTGGAGAATTGTTTTATTTATTTATGAACGAATTTCTTAGGAAAGGATAGTTTGATTTTAAATGTTTATGTAATTACTATGAAAAATCTACTTACTATGAATACTATTTATATATCTGAATGGCAAGGAATAATTTTAACTAACAACCTGCATATTTACAGATAGGTGAGGCTTTGACAACATTAACATGTTTCTACATTTTGAAAACTTCCGGCTCTTCTCGCGGCGACTTTATCGGATTGTCCGAAGTTTCGAACAGAGCGTCCTGTTCATGGTCACGGAGACGTCCGCTAGCTATAAGCTTAGCAAACGTAAACGTACTGAATGTCAGTACGTCGGACAATCCGATATAGTCGCCGCGAGAAAAGCCAAAAGTTTTCAAAATGTTATTCAGCGACCGCGGTAATTTAAAAAGTATTGTAGTTAACATGTTTCTGTTTCTTTCTTTCCAGGTAAGTGCTGTGACTTTTTCCTCGTCATCACTTTACTTCGGTGAATGAACAACACACGGTGAGATTTTTAACATCAGTTCTCCCGTTCTTGAAAAAATGTCAACTTTTAACTGTTTTGTACTTAATGCGTACGTACACATATTTAACTATCTATGTAATTTGAATATAAAATAGTTTTTATTCTAACCGTGTCCAACTTTCAAATGTACACTTTATTCCTAAATCGCCGTGAGCAGCATTTCAAAATTTTCCAAACAACAAGAAGAAGTAAGTAATGAAAAGTAGGTAGAGACATTCATTATTTGCTATAACTCGGATTTATTATACCTACCTACAACACACAAAATATTGCCTCTTGGCATCCACACAAACAGAGCACATCGCATCGCATCATATCTGACACTCCGTGACAGCTTTTCGCTGGCGGCCATCTTTCAAAATGGCTGCATTTTTTAATCACATCAGTTGTCGCTTTTGCGCATTCGGATCGCTTCGCGGTGCATTCGTCGGAAGAAATCGACTCCGCATTTTTGAAATGAAATGTCATGAGCGATATGTTGTGAAATGAACGATTAACCGATTAAATTGACCTTAATACCTACCGAAATCGCAAATCAGTAAAAACATCTTCAGCAATATACAAATCTGCATCGACTTCTGTGGCATCTTCACTCGACACTACAGCAATCGTTTTATTTTTATTTATTTTTTATATTATGTAATTTTTTTAATAATTAGTAATGTTATGTACTTATGCATTTTCTGTTCTGAAACAGCCTCCATGTACATAACCCTCAAGCTTTTTGCAATGGCAAATTAATTACCATTCCTAAATTGATTGAATTGGGACCATGTCCGCGTTATAATAAATTCCATCGATACGTCGTTATTTGCATTGAATTGAGTCTATTTGAAAAAAATCTTCACGCATTCAGTTCACACATGCATATTCCTTGTCATTAACGGTTCTGCTAATACTTCTTTGTTCACACCTTTCGAAGGTGTGAACCTATGTCATGTATCACATTGTTCTGAAGTACCTACACGTAGATATGTTTGCTCTTTGGAATTTTTGATTTGGTAAAGACATCTTCTTAGATCTAGTACATTTAGTACCTGTGTACAGATACATAAACGTTTTTTTACCCTTATTTTCTTACTCGTCATTCTTCCTCCAGTCCAGACCATTGACAGACATATACTTACGCACAATAACTGTAATTAATGTAACAACACTGCAACGAAGTACTGTAAGATCTGTAAAGTATTACCTTTACACAAAGCCTTTACAGATAGCTGTTCCAGACACCTTTTACTGTTTCAAAAACTAGAAGAACCAAAACCATAGTAACCATAGTGACTTTATTGCAAGGTAGATTGTACGCCAGTATTGCGCGATGGACGTTGATACATTTTCATCGAAGATTCTTGTCGTTCTTCCAGTAAGTTGAAAGTGGTGTGTGGCGAGATATTGATTATAGAATAGATCTACAAAATTTCAGCCCGATCGGCTGAACCGTTTAAGATGAGTTGTGCGGACAAACAAATGGCAAATAGACACCAAAGGGTGTTTTGACCCTATTCGAGTAAGAAGTAGCTTTGATTCGCTCAGCAAAAGAATATTAAATTTTTTAAGGTTTCTAGCAGAAATCAAGTATTGCTTGACCGACCACCGTTTCCGACTTTAGGTAGTGTGCTCTACCTGCAGGATGAAGGCTCATTGTCCGAACATCACGCGCATGTGCAGTGTGATTAAGATTACGGTTCGGGTTCGCCCTGGAGGATCGGTATCGGGGAGCGTGCCTGGTGTGGTGCCTGGTGCGCGGTGCATCGACCCCTGCGGCAAGGTCGGGCTGGCTGCGCAGTGCAGCTACCTGCGCGCGGCGCGCACGCACGCACGATAGCGAAGCACCATTACTCCTCCCCTCGTCCTCTTTCCCTCTATCCATCTCATTTCCTTCTCCATCTCGCTCCTCTCCTGAAGCGGAATGACGACGATTGACGACCAATACACTCACGCGAGAAGGTCCTCATTCTGATGCCCAATTCTTAGAATTTTTCATCATAAATCTGTTTTGCTTAACCAATTTTGCACCAATTCTTCGTGTCGGTTAATAAAATTATCTAAAATCGTTGGTATGGCGAAGCACCGGTGGTTCTGTAGGTAGGCGTTGAACTGAATCTGATGCAAGTTTTAACGGGTGTATGTCGGATATAGTAATTTTACGCACTTTTTCCGCACAGCTTGGGTATATATAACCTAATTGCATGATTTACGACTCCTGGATAGTTTTCCTGGATAGTTTTTGACTATATTACGAAGTAATAATTACAAAGACGGGTATATAGTCTTACCCTTGATGTGCGTTGTTGTTGGTGTTATTTTTGTTGGCGTTGTCTGTGCAGTGACGTCCGTCCAGCGATCCGATCTCAACCATTTTTTGCATACAGCTTCTCCTAGTGACCCTGAGAAAGAATCGGGGTTTGGAGTTGGTACTCAAAGTAAACGTCTCTTTGAGATCTTACCCACATGTCATGTCGAAATTAGGCAATGCTCGAGTAATAATAATGAAACGTGTCAGTGTTATCGATCAGAGATCGCAAATTTCCCGCTGGTTTGTAATATAACCTAATTAATCTAATGTAAGTAATTAGTTTTTTATAAGTATTTTCATACGTATGTACATATTTGCACTTCTCGCTAAACTCAAAAATGTTGCAAGTCTGCATCTATAGACGATCGAGTCCTGGGGGTCTACCGTGCTATTATCACAAGAGACATCTCCACGATTTCAACCAATCAGACTGGCCGTGTCGAGTGATCTAGAGTGCGTTAACGCATAAGATTGGCTGAGACCTCTTCACTCACTCGAGTGATATTACGCCGGTAGTATTTAGGGCTAGGCGTTGTATTAAGTCCTAATATATATGTAGATATAGAATCTCTTTCTAGGCATTTGTAGTGATGCATTTGTATGAAACAGTTTTGCATAGGGCATCCAAGGGTGCTTCGCTTTCCTGTAACAAGCCATGGAGTGCTGACTTCGTGACTATGGGACAAGGATAAATGGATAATGGCTTTTACGTACGAAAGTTAATGTCTTCACTATTTACCTACTACACTACACATAGTACACGAGTAATATCTACGAGTACATATCAGGAGCTTAATATTAAAAGAAGGCATGTCCATTTTTCATTTTACAAAAATTATGGTTGAATTATTTTTCTGTATGAGATTCCTAAAAAGCCATCATTTCAAAAAAACTT
>WYDE02123701.1:0-11421 GCA_009867175.2 Adela reaumurella
TCAGGCCGGCATGGCATTCGCAACCCCCGCTAAAAACCGAATGTCCATGGGCGTCGTTAGTCACCTTCTGGGTGGCTAGGCTCCATATGTCACGACACGATCACAATAAAAAAGAATTGAAAATAAATTATCCTGGATTTACTCACCGCAGCCCATCTAAAGCCAATAGTTACTTTAGCTTCATTCATGATAATAATAATTACTACTTTTAAACTACTGGATAGATTATACTCTATTCCAGTAGTTTAAAAACAGACTTATCCTCGCACTTGACTCGGGGATTGAGTTGCAGGTAAAAAAAAATACACACCTTAATTATTGCTTGTTAACACGTTTTTACACTAGGAATTATGTTTGCATGCTTCACAATATATATAAAAACAACCGAATTGATACCTATTTAATGCCATTTGTAAAATCTATGGCACTTTCCGACAGGTCATACTGTTCATCACGCATACTGTATAGCCCTTATAGTTAGGTATATGGCATTAACGTATAATTCATTTAATTTTGTGGGCATACACATATGTGGTAGCCGTAAAATATTTTTTTTTAATTAAAAATAACAAGCTGCAAACTTAGGTTCCACCTAAACAACAATGTTTAAGAACGGCGCGGCGATGGCTCGCGAGCCCCGATGGTCACACCACCATCCGACTATCTCATTGGCGGATCGAAAAATGAAATGAACGATGATTGGTTAATTCGTAGATCCCATTATAGGAGGGAAATTTGAAATTACAACGAAACGTATCTAGTTTGATAGAGACTGATCATGTGGTTTAGGTCAGGGGTCGAATGTTTTGTCATGTAAATATATTCAAATTGTAAATAAACAAGTAGGTACCTAGGTAAATACTTTCTCATCAACATGAATAAACAATTGCTTTGATTTAATTACCTGTCAACAGGTAGTAACATAATATACATGAACTTAGTACCTAGGTTCATAGGTTCGTCGCTATTGTATGGCTGATTGCTGTTTACATATAAATCATAATATTACAAGGTATTTCAATGGTCTAAATATGTTTAGTGGGACGTGATGTGATGATGACCCCGAATAATATTACCCCAAGTGCATGGAATTATTTTAATACCTTTTTATTTATTTATAGAGGTAGGTATATAAATTTAAAAATACCCTAAAATATAGAGAATATACTTAGGTCATACTTAAAGTTTCTGGATTCTTAAGAACAGATATTAGATTTGTGCTACTTTTATTGTTTTTAAAAGTATATGGCATCACAAATTAATACATTTTTGCATTCGCTGAATTTCGCTGGAACCACTGTAAAAAGCAGTTGGAGCAGTCTTCAAAGGCTACGGCGATTTTCCGCCGATTCAGGGCTCGTAAAACGTGTTCCTCTAATTCTTTAATTTTAGGAAACAAAAAAAATTGCATGATGCGAGGTCCTGGGCTGTATGGCGGATGCGTCACCAGTTCTACTTTTGAAGCCTTCAAATACGCTTTCGGTAACCTTAGTTAGCGGAATGCGAGGACGCTTTATCGTGGTGAAGGACGACATTGCTTAGAGTTCGAGGATGTTTTTCTCGAATTTTTTTAAGACTCTGTGCAAGCAAATGTTGACGTACCAATCTGCAGTCACTGTCCTTTGGTCTTCAAGCGATACTGTTGTGTAATGTCCTGATTTACAGAAAAAAGACGCAACCATTTACTTACCAATTTTTCGAATTTCTTAACTTTCTTCGGTAAATATTCAAAAGGAAAGACCCATTCTGCCGACTGGTTTTGTCACCCACCTGCCACGATATTATAGACAGCCAATGACTGTCCTGTATTAAACTTATTTATCATTTTACTGCACCACTCGACACACAGTCGTTTCTGGTTTTCCGTTAAATCGTGCGGTATCCTTCGAGTGCAAAGCATCCGAACCTTCAGATGCACAAGCAAAATGATTTGCACTTGACTCATTCCAATGCCCAATAATGTAAGAATTTGATAAAAAGTTTTTTTTTTGTCAATTTTAATCAGTTGTCGTACGGTATTATATTGGATTCTATAACCTCAGTCGCCGTCCTACCTTCACGTACCTACTCGTACATCGTCATAGAGATGATCACGTCACGTCCACGTCTAAATTCTCCGAACCACGAATACACAGAGCTGCGAGATGGGGCTTCATCACCAAATGCTAATTAAAGTATCTGGCAACTCTCTTGTTGACGTAAGCTACAGCGAAAATCGTAAAAAAATAATTGAGCAAAAATTATCACGAGGTAAATTCATTGTAATAGCGAAATACAAGTTTCCAAAGGACCCCACACAATGTAATAACAAATGAAAAGTATCGCAATTTAAAAAGTATCATGTTCCTAGCTAGAGATTCCATTTTCGAAATCCGTAACTTATTTGTAATTTTTTTATTTTAAGTGGCCAGTTTCAGAAACTTTCAGTAGGTATGCCCCACTTACATAGGTACATCTATGTAACTACTTTCTTGGGGTACGTATGAAAATACCTAAATAAATCGTACCTTTCGTCGTAGGTACCTACTCAAACAGTACGTAGGTCTCAAATATGTGGAATTGTAAGGCTAAAAAATAATGTATGCCATAGGTACACTAAGTACCTATGAACAAATAATAATAATGTAATGTTCAAGGTTAAGCATAATGATGTAAATTTTGTTGAAAACAATATATCTATGTTATGTAATGTAAGCAACATTAACTTTATCCTACTCATACAAACAAACAATTATTAAAATATTTAATCATTATGCTTTTATACATCAACCCGACTTAAACGTAAAAAAAACTTGTTCCATGCAATGCTGTAAACCCAGAATCTTCATTCATTTCATAGGCTTAAATATTCTAATAGTATTTATATATTGAACTCGTAGGCAATCTAATGAAAAGAAAAATAGACGCACGATTTAATTTTGCGATCGTTCTTAGATTTATTTATTTAGATAACTAGCTTTAACCCGTGGCTCCGCAAGCGGTGAATGACCCTTCACCGCCACCCACCGACCCCGCCGCCTACTCTCCCCACTCCCCCTTCAGGCACCCTACCCCAACCCCTACCACTACCCTGCCCAACCATACCACTACCCCTACAACCAAACCTCTACCCCTTTCCCCTTCCCCTGAAACTTCCCCTACCTCAACCATACCCTACCCGTATCAATTCCCATAACCCTAAAGTGCCTTATCACTACCACTGAACGCCTAACCCTACCCCTTCTTGTGTTTTAGATAATTAATAAAATAAAAATAAGAAAAATTATAGATTCAATCGAATTGTCATTTAATATCAGCTTCACTTTTCTCTTCTATAAAATAATAATATTATTTCCCTCTATCTCAGAGGAAAAAATAATAATTTTTTAGTCTGAGCCCTCTATCTATAAAAATGTTCTCAGCCAGCTCCATCTCAGCTCAGCTCAGCCAACATGTACGTGACCTGTTACATTATATGGTTACAGTCATTTGCGACTTGCATGCGACAATTTTTTTTCTGAACAATAGAACTTACATCAATTTCATAGTAATAATCGGTAACCTTTTGCGTGAGTAAATGTCCACGGGCGCGGGCGTAAGGACAAGGACCACGACATACGGTTCGCACTAATAGTCAATATACGGTTCACTTGGTTCACTCTCTTTTCTTTGTGTTGAATATTGTATTACACGTAAAAAAATATACCATTTTTTATATTCAACCAGCATGGGTGGGTGTGCAAAAAACTTCAAAAGAAGATCGGAGACAACCAATAACACCACTCCTCACGAAATCACTAAACCACCACCATGCCAGGTAAAAGGCGAACGAAAGGGTCTTTGTCACTGGAAGTGAACACATCCACCGGAAAACCGTTCCATATTTTCGCCGTACGACACAGGAACGATTTCGAAAAACGTTGCGAAACATGCATGTTCCGAGCTTTAGATTCTATAAAGCTCCTAAATCCCTCATATTTGGTTAGTTCCACGCCCAGGAGTTCCAATCTGTCATTGTTAGGTACAGCCGTACCCTGGATTGTGGCTTGGGAGGAAAACCGGTCGGCCTTGGTAGAGACGGCACAAGCTTGTGTTTTGCTGACGCTGTAGTCCATAAGGCCCCAGGAGGCTGCCTTATCGAGAACACTATCGACCCTTTCAACTGTTAGTCGCCGAGCTTCTTCAATGCGCACATCTCTAGCAGTCCAGTCATTGGTGTAGCATTCGTCTGAGGTCTGTCGGTGCTGTCATCTGCATAACTGTGGATATTGCCTTGGCATAGTAGATCGTTAATACATAGCAAGAACAATGTTGCGGACAGCACCGAGCCCTGAGGAACACCAGCGTTTATTGGGAAATCCGTCGATCTTGCACCGTCAATGGTTACAAAAATGGATAGGCCTCCCAAGAAGCTGGCTATATGTTTTGTTATATATAATATTAATTAAATTTAAACAATCTAAAGCCAAAAACCAGCAACATTAGGAATTTAAAAGCTAAAACCTATATTTTACAAATTTCACTTAAATCTTATCAAATCAAAACTAACTAACTTTAGTATTTTATGTACTCTGCAGGTACATTTTTATGTATTATAAAGTCATCGTTTAATTTTTGCCCTCTAGTTATGTATCTTGTTCTTTCTAATGTTTGTAAATAACAAACAGTTCAGCAATAAGTTTGCTTATTGCAGCTTCCTGGGGTAAGTTGAGTGGGGGAGGGGAAACTCACGATTTCTAACAAAACATAAACTTGATATCAAGTCGTACAAATGTCTAGGTAAGTATGTGTTATTCATTTATCATCATCACTATCACTACATAATATAGTAGGGCGGTAGTGGAGTGGCGTGTTTGTATGTATTGTTGAGTTGATATTAATTATTATAGCTAAGGTTCGGATTGAAAGAGTGATAGTGGCGACGAGAGATAAAATTTGGGATGCTCTAGCTGGATTTATGGAAGGAATAGGATGTACGGATCATGTGTTTTCTCTGAGATGTATCATCGAGAAAGTAATTTTTTGCGAAAAATAATAAAGTGGTTAACGGATTCGTTGACTTAGAGAAAGCCTACGATAGGGAGTTGAGGGATGAGGGATTGAGGGATGGGTAAAATTAGACATGTATGGATTGGAACGCCATCTGATACGGGCGCTGTAATCTCTCCATGCAGATAGCAGCGTCTATTTTTAGAATAAATGGCACATTGTCGAACTTGTTCACGATCTCACGAGATGTGAAGCAGGGCTGAGTGTTATAGTATCGTCAATCTATATACGGGCAATTGTTTGTCTAGTCCGAGAGTGAGTGTTTTGGTAAGATGCCTGCTGTATGCTGATGATGCAATTCTGTTCGCGTTATCTGACGAGGTTCTAGAGAGTATGTTTTATAGAGAAATCAAAATAGATACTGGCAAGACGAAAGTTATGGTATTTGAGAGAAATTATGAAATCACAGAGTGCAATGTAGGAATAGGAGACGAGAAGCTGGAACAAATAAATGAAATCTGTGTACCTGGGAAGTGTTTTAACGAGGGACGGAAAGTACGATAAAAATGTTGAAAGGCCAGTGATCAGAGGCAATAACATCTATTTGTTTTCTTTTCCCCAACTATGGATTACTTCAAGTGCGCTGTTGACATGGTTTTATAAGGCCTCGCAATTTTATGTTTGGCAATCAGGATTACATCGTCAGGTGTACATATTTTTATAGTGTGCAGCACTGCTTTAGTAAAAGTGCAAGAAGGGAGAGCAAAAAGATGGTAGCCCTGGTCTCCCTGGACATTGAGAGGGCCTTCGATAACGCATGGTGGCCTGCAATATAGGCTCAACTAACATGAAAGTGTTGTCTAGAAAAGATGTATGTCCTCATTTCTAGCTAGCTAAAGGATCGATTAGTCTCGTTCCAATGTGGCGGTATTGAAGTGACTAGAAGTAAAAATAAAGGATGCATACAGGGTTCAACTTGTGGTCCTCTCCTTTGGAATGTCGTCTTCGACTCTCTGCTTACTAACTGGCATCAATGTTCAACCTTTTACCCTGAACCCTGATGGCTCCAGCATTCGCTGATGATGTCATCCTAAATGCCGAAAGTGAAAATGGCTAGGCCTCAGAAAACCGAGTCAACCGCGCACTTGAAATAATCAATAATTGGGGAAAAGAGAATATATTAAAATTTTGGCCTAAAAAAACGCAGGCGCGATCACGGAAAAACTGCAAATTATACCAACCTAAATTTAAAATGGACGGTACACAAATAGAAATAGCCCGACAAATCAAACTTCTAGGTTTATTCTTAGATGACAAGCTTACTTGGAGACCTCACGCGGAATCTGTATGCACCAAAGTAATGAAAATATACAGCAATATTAGCAGAGTAACACGGGTTATCTGGGGTCTTAATAGCGGCTTTCTGAGACAATTCTACCTTGCAGTAGTCGAACCAGTCGTTTTATACGGAAGCAGCGTCTTGGTATAAGCAATGGGAAAGCTGTAGGCATTCGACTCAGTAAAAAAAAGAGTTGTCGAAAACGTCCTCCTTAGATGCAGAGTCGACAACCGAAACGTCGAGGTACTCCAAAACTGGTATCGATCGATGACGATGACTGTGAGATTTCACGATAACACCCGCGCCATCCCACTTTAAAAGGGGGTGAGACAAGGGGATGTGATCTCAAGCTCTTTACAAATTCATTAGAAGACGTGTTCAAGATGCTTGTGTGGGAGAAAATGTGTATCAATATCAGTGGAGAGTTTCTCAGTCGTCTTCGTTTCGCCGATGATTCGCTCATTCCCGGTATCAGCTTCAGAAGATCCTCAGTGACCTCTATGAGGGTCGGTCTGAAGATGAACCGGGATAAAACCAAAGTTATGTCGACGGAGGTTATGCGTGGGGGACAAATAATCATTGATAGCGAAACAGTCGACCAAGTGGAGGAGTACGTGTACCTCGGCCAAATACTTCGGCTAGATCGACAAGGCTCGCTCAAGGAGGTAGGAAGACGCATTCAACTGGGTTGGGCGTCTTTCGGAAAACTGAAATTCGTCCTAAAACGTGAGCCGCAGGGATGACGGCCGTTGGAGTACGCGCATCCTACGCGACTTTCGTCGCGGCAAACGATGGATTCGTGTTGTCGGGTGCCGGGAGAATTGGAAACAAATTGGAGAGGCGTATGTCCAACAGTGGACAGTAGGACGTCGATGATGATGATGATGATGATATCTACATTGTAATCATATATTATATTACATATCTATTAACATAATATAATATTAATGAATAATGAACATTCAGTCATATAGCATCAAAAGTCTCGACATTAGCCAAGACAGCATCTGATCAAACAAAAAAAAAAAAGAACACGAAAATGAAAGAATTTTTCATAGTAGTTGAGAAAATTTGTTGACCTCCCCATACATTTTTCAGAGGAAAATTTTAAAAATGTACATAGAAGTCAACATTTTTTGTCAACCAAATTGAAAAAGTCTTTCTTATTTGTGTTCTTCACCAAGTATAGAGTACTTGGTTTAAAAAAAAGGATCGACATCCGTTTACACCACAGGGTGTATTTGTATTTTACTAAAATTACAATCCTATTCTTTTGTTAAGTAGATATTGTTTTAAAGCCTAATTAATACAAAATGAGTTACAGTGGCGGAAAGAGGATAATTAATTTTGAACTGCATATTGTGTCACCATATATTTTTAACACATATTTCTTCTGATAAATTAAATTAACTAACATTAAGTAGTAATTTCCACAGAACCATGAACCAGAGTACATAGAGGAATATTATTTAGTAGACTGGTATGTTCCTAGTTTTTAAAATTACATTATTATTTCTTATTATCTCTATCTCCGTATTTACACAACACATACATAGATAGCTTCGCTGCGCCACAGCCATCAATGTATTGTGGTATTTAATGAGGAAGCAGAGCTTTTCCTGTTGCATCGTGTTATTTTATAAGAAATGAACCCAAAAGTTTGAAGGTAAATCGTATTTTCTGTGAACGACCGCATGATCATTAGTCATCATAATATTGCAGTACTTACCCTTTAAATTCATTAATTTCCTCGTATTTTTTAATGCTAGCATAAAATTTATAAATACTTAAAGTAAATAAGGCACTAAGTACCAAAACTTTCAAATTTAAACTAAGTATGCAGTTTTATTCTAATAACCTATCGTTAGTAACATAAATTTGGCAAAAGGTTCCAGAGTATAGCTGTCACTTAACTCACTCAAATCCGCGTTCAGTTTCAACAATTCTCTAAGAAACAATTAGTGTCGTCGTAACGGCACTAAGGACCATTTACATTAAACGATTTAAGACCTTAAATTTCTATGCAGTTCTTCAGGAATGGCGGACAGAGAAGCATATGTGAGCGCGCCATAACAAGCAAATTTCGAAAAAAAACGTAGTCGAAGCGATTTATGTACAAATAAATAGTTCAAAGTGCGTGGAAAATAATATGTTTTAACATTTGGAGCAATAATATCTCGAAAAAATTCATCACAAGCCAAGGTAGGTTGACGGAAAGTTTGTTCTAAGCTATTTCCAAATGCGTCTGTATCTTCAATGGTCGCCTGCTAGTGATGCACAATGTCGCGGCACTATAGATATGTTGATTTCTTTTCTACATGGCTGGTGGAGTGAATTGCAATTTGGGTGATTTGTGTCACTCACGTGTGACTCATGTGAGAGATGTTTACACATCAACCGTGAGTTCCAGGACTCGCACTTCTTCAAATATAATAAAATAAATGTCATGTCTTTCATTTTTACATAATATTATTATTAGGTTTTACATATATTAAACGTTTAAGTACAAGTATAATTATTCCATGTAAACCTTAACCTCTTCCTGCAAATTTTAAAAGTATATTTTGGTACCTAATATTAATGTAGGAGGTATTAAAAATGCTTTTTTGATGTGTAAACATCTATACCTGGACCACAGACCGGAAAACATGCTGCCTTAATTGAAGAAATGGACATCTCCACTATTTTTTTATAGAAATCTTCTTTAACATTGAAAAATTATAACACATAAGCACATCACTACTAAAAGCAATGTCTTTTTATTGCAGTTGGTACTTAGTGCCCTTCAAACAGTATTTCGCTGGTACTTAGTTATGTTGCCCCTTTTTGTAGGCGTTGTACTAGGGCTTTCTAAGAAGTTGCGATTCGATAAATAATGAAAAGAAGAAAATTGGGTTATTTTAGTCTGTTTTTATTATTTGGATTTTTAAATAGTGTCTTCTTTAAATACATGTCTTGTGGTTTATTTTATTTACATTTTCTAAAAATCCCTGTTTCGCATGCTTGGCACTTAGTGCCTTATTTACCTTAAGTATTCCTATCATTCACCGTATTTTAAACCAATGTCATGAAATTTTCGCAGTGCAGTTATTCTCTCACCAAGCTGGCCGAGTGCACTTTAATTTTCTTCGCTTTCACGGTTACTGCTCAACAACCTTAAATTGTAGCGTGATGAAGTATTTTTTAAACTCTCCATAAATTACTTGGTGGATTTAGGAGTTGCCTAGTTGGTGGGCGCACGACTCGTACTGAGAGGTTGTGGGTTCGATACCTGCGTATGTGCACAGTTTTTCCGGATATTAAAATCTCGGTTAAAATTTGTGTGCAGAATTAAAATGCACCCCGGTGAATGAAAACTCCGTGAGGAAACCTCACTATACGAATGTGTTGTAGTGTATAAAGGTGGAATTAATCCGGCAATAAGTCCGCCTTCTGCTAAGCACAAAATTCTACATTAATTAATACTCTTCCCTTTTCAGAAAACAGCATCAGTTTCTGACCTGACCTTACAGACCTTCCAGAGATAAATGGTAACAAACATACACATCCCTGTACAAACACACCACACACACACCCTCTCACCCCAAAACGCATAGAACTACTCGGGGTTAAAAATAAAATACTACGGTTCCTATAGAACCCAACAGCAATTTGAACAACATTTCGACTGGTTCGACAGTTATTTCATTGTACATTGGGATGTAGATTTTTTCAATATTTCTTGTAAGATGTAGCGAATAAATGAAATAGTAACGGTGAAAAAAAGACTACTGAAAATTTTAGCCTCAGGAAGAGAGACAGGTGCAGAAGATGCAACTGAACAGCGTACACTTCATTCGAAGCGTGCGAAGCCGCGGGCATGCCTCATACGACTAGTCATAGAATAATATTATAATTTTGCCGAGGATGCGTTGCGCGAGGTCTCGCAGCGGCACGCATTCAGATAATGTCATATCATATCACATCTCGCAATACCGACTGCGGTTTGCTCTTTGTCTTTGCTGATTGTCTACTTAAAGCATAGATAAATTATCTTAAAGTGAGTTATAAACTGCCCGGCTCGCCAGTTAAAAATAGGCCTAAGTCAGAAAGGTTTTTTTGCCTTTACGAGAAAACCGCATAGAAATTTGAAACTCTTAATATCCTATTCTTTATAAACTAAGAAAGTAATTTTGAAAATATGTCTGTACCGCGGGCTAGAAACTGCGTGCTAAACAAAATCGGAAGAAAGAGTTCAACGCGCCAATGTTATCGGGTCGGGGTACTTGATGGGTAGGGGAGAGGGGAGGGGGGCAGAGGGGGATGACGGAAAAGGACGATTTACCACGGGCGAAGCCGGGTCCTAAACTAGTATGTGGATACATTTCCAAATTAAAGAATATGGAGGTGCCTATGTGTGTGGCACCCTCAAAACACCAAGTCATATCAGTGTGCCTCATACATTCTGTCAAGACCAATTTAGTTTTTTAGTGAGCAAGCACGCCATGGCACGCGCCATACTAACGAATAGTATCTCACGGGCATTCGGACATTTGGGCTTCGAATGTCATGTCGGACGGCTAGTTGTACCTTAACTTTGCGTTTGAAGGTTTACTT
Source organism: Adela reaumurella (assembly GCA_009867175.2). NCBI lineage: Eukaryota > Metazoa > Arthropoda > Insecta > Lepidoptera > Adelidae > Adela > Adela reaumurella. Next base: position 10,904 of record WYDE02123701.1, read on the forward strand.
ACTCGATTTAGGTTAGGGCGGTTATAGGAAAGAGCTAAAGTTCCGCCATTGGTAAGGGCGTTTTTAAAAAGACTTTCCATTAATTTTACACAATTTATTACGATACAAGATATGACAGTAAAGCAAGAAGACAGAAAATGAATACGAATTTTTCAAAAAATTTCGCATTGAAAAATTAAAATGAAACTTTATATTTAACACAAAAAGTAGAACAGTTCATACCTACATAACACATAGTAATCAAACTTATAACGAAAATTATTTTTTGCGATGAATTGGAACCTAAGCTTATGCGCAGGCTTAGACTGCGCTGCTGATTTTCAAGAGATACTACAACAGGTTGCTTGATGACAGAAATATGGCAGTAATGAGAAAGAGAAAAATATTAATCAGTAAAGAAATATAATAACTTTTATTAATAAAAATTGCTAAGTGAGAAGGTACCATTGTCGTTCACACCACATTTCTCGATCGAGGTAAATATCCAAAATATCCAAAACATGATAAAGTTTGGCGAT
>WYDE02123812.1:0-11420 GCA_009867175.2 Adela reaumurella
CGGTGGCAGTGAGGAGCGGCAGAAGTTAGCTTCGACAGATTTGGCGAGAGACCAAAATTGACGGCTCCCAGAGGGGTGTTCGATCAACTTGTCTCCAATTCTGCCGATAACCTTAACTTGTTTGCGTAACCATAACTTGATTTTAAGTATCTTATTATATGAGCTGTGCATTTACTAGTTGCTCTACAAGCCACTTCTTGGCTACGTGCAAATTCTCGAAAAAAACATGTCGTGTGTATGAGAGCGCCCCATCTCAGCATTCCCGGAACTGTATTTATTCATCGTAGCCTTTAATATGAGTAGTATAGCTGAATGTATACGTGTACTAAGTTTCTATCTAGCCCGCATCCGCTTTTACGTGTTTTTGCTCGAAAAACGTATAATTTTTATGGGAGCCATAGAATCTGGCTCCCGTAAAAATTATACGTTACGTTAATAAGGTTTTATGCCACCAACTGCTTCGCTACGTATACCCACGCTCGATAAAACTTTCGTTTTGTACATAAGCCACAACTTACCTTAACCGAAACTGGATATATGTGTGCTAAGTTTCATTGAAATCGGATGATCGGTTTAAGAGTTATGGAGGAATATGTACTTACCCAACATACATAAACACATACATAGATTATATACAGAACAGATTTCTAAAAATCCGCATTTTTTTAGAATGTATCGTCCTACTGTCTGAAAGCTTTACAACGGATATAGAGACAAATTCGAGACCTCTTTCTGTCACATTGACGCTGATCATTGAGTGAAAGGGACTCCGGATTTTTTTCTCTTTCCAGGGTAAAGGTTTCAAAATTCACGTGTGTACAATGAAACAAGTTTATAAACGCTGTATAAAGCAACTCACTCCATTAAAAGTCCATACAGATTTATTACTAATATTTATAAAACCCTTTTCCGGCCTCGCCTTTTACGACCTTCATTGTCTTTTCGAGCAGACATTTCCAGAGATTTTCATTCTTCTTTTCGCGAAGAAGCTTCGCTTCCGCGTGTGTTCACATGACATTGATATTTTTGACGGCTTGGTGTTGACAGTAGTGGGATGCGTTATCGCGGACAAGTTCGTGTGTCTGATAACCCCGCATGACTGAAGCTTTTGTAAGACATGTATTGTATTGTTCATGTAATGACAGATGTAATAATTCATAACAAGTGTGAGAGTTTTTTTTCCTATAAGTTATGCTCAATATGTTGCCAACTGGGGCAGGCCAGTCTTTAGCTCTACAAAGAGAACGCCGCGCGGCCGCGCCGCGCCGTCCGTTCGTCTCCCTCAACCATATTTTAAGTCAATGGATGACATGCCAAAACAATAACATGTCTTTCTTACCTACCTTAGTAGGTACCTAGGTATCGAAGTACCTACCTATAGTGGTTGATAAATGGATTATTAATCAATAGACAGGGTTCGGTCGGAGGGACGGAACCCTCGTCACTTGGATTGAAATATCAAACCATAGCCAGTGTTGCCAGTACATCGGCGCATGGCGGATAGCGCAAATGTCAAATTAGCAGGCGCGCCGCCGACCGTCGTCGTTTTCGCCGCCATCTTGCGCGTAGGATGTGTCTCTGTCGCGCCGCGAACGTACCGCGACCTCCGCTTTCGCACTGCCAGTCCCGGTTCCGCGTTTAGCTGGCTCGTTTACTGGGATTAGGACTCTATTCGGTGTCCCGGCTGTGGTTTCTCCGCCGGTGGGAACATAAGTGAGTATCGCGCAATGTTTACGGGGATCAGCTTTCTATTCGTCTAGGGCTCGCCCTGTCTGAGCGAAGGGTCGCAGTGACTCAATTCGGTGCTTCGGACAGGTCAGCGGCTCGTCCAGTTTATTTCGGCTACAGGATTTGGTCAGTTTACCGTTGGGCGTTTGCACACGCCTCGGAGCGAGTGATCAAATTCAGGAGTGAAGAAACCCGAAAGTGAATATTTTAGTAGGTAACTTTCATTCAGGGTTCAGTGCCGGTCGTCTCTAGATAGACACCGGAAAAGCTATTGCGTGTAGTTTTTGTGAGTAATTTTGTGCGAGGTTGCCGCGTCCTCAAGCTAACTATAGATTTTTGAGTGGTGAGTGATCCTACTACTCATAATTTACATATTGGCTAGATATTCTCATCAGAAGTTGCTCTGCACACTAATTACCGCGGATTCTGTTTATGTTTCTGTGATGTTCACCTTGACCTCATTATATTTTTATTCCTGGAGTCAAAATGAACCGATCTATACGGTTGAAGCTGGAATTATTTTTGTACAAAACAACTGTTTGTCGATTTTTAATTTTATGCATTCAAGCACTAACCATAACGACGTGATATGATAATAGACAAATCATCATTATATCAAATTCAATTCAAATTCAAATAATTTATTAATATGCACAAATCATCCATTACATGTTAATGTTAATGTTACGAACATATCAGTATTATTATTTAGGTGCTAAGTTGTACAGTTGTTTATATATTAGAGAAAAGTATGCAGCATATGTGAACGGGTGAAAATAAGACATACCATCATGTCTCTTTTCCGCAGGGGTAAACACAGACAATTGAGCGCCGTTAGACACGTTCCTGACATGCATCCTTTTCTTTGTTCACTGTAATACATCGTTTCATACATGAGCGCCGATTACAGGTGCTGTGAACGTCCCCTTTCTGCGAAAAGGTTACCTTTTTTGTCCTGTTATGTTCGTCTACCTTTCTTTCCACATTCTCTTCATTATATTTGTTTGGTCATTCTCTCACCATACATTCTTTCCATGTGTCCAAACTATCTAAGCACACCTTCCTCTATCCTAGTCGCTATGTCTTTTTCAATGCACATTTTTCTCTTATATATTTATTCCTTATCCTATCTTTCAAAGATCACCACATTTTGACCGTATTTCATCTGCATTTATTCTAATTTCTTGTTGCTTCTGGGCTGCGTTCCTAGTCGCCACATATAATTGCTCAAGAACTTTATAATATCTAAATGGTCATTCCCAAAAAAATATTTCACAAACGTACCGCTCCAAGACGCCAAACTTGTCCAGTTTGGATAATTTCTCAAGCTAAATCGATCGAGAAAGGTGATACAAAACTCAATTGGCTAATCAATGGGCGGCATGGTAGAATTGTTTTTCATCCGTATTTTGGTTTGAAATTGTATGTAGCTTTACTGAAGCCACCAGAACCTAAATTTTGTATGTGAAAGGCAAATATTTTTCATGGAACAATAAGAATGTAAAGTAAATTGAAAAGCGTGGCAGTTGAATTTGATGTTTGGAAAACTTTTTGCCTTCGTTGTCCCCTTTGCAGTAGTTATCTAGCTAAAAAAAAATAAAGTTAATTTCACCTTTTTTATATATTTTTTGGGGAGTGGGACTGCCAAACCCAAGATTATACATCCCACACATAAGTATAAAAAGATTGGCTGTAAGAAATTGCTGTATAAATAGTAATAAGTCCGCCTTTGTACGCTATTCTTTACTCTTTTATGTTTTCTGTATCTCATTATTTTCTGTGTGCAATAAAGAATTTATCTATCTATCTATCTATATTTGAATCGTCAGAATATCTAAAAAAAAACTCCTTTCGGGCATGCGTAAGGGCAAAAAATTAAAGGATTTTTAGGGTTTTTATTATTCGGAGTATCATCTTTGTGTTATATAATAAGGGTTTTATTATACAAGCTTCGCCTGAATATTTTATGTTTCGTACAGTGGACTTCCTAGTGGTCTCCTAGGATCTCCGTTATTTCTGAGGAATCAATGTTTAGTACATCGGATTCCAAGGTGTTTTCTGGGATCTCCGTTATTTCTGAGATGTCAATGTTTGGTACATCGAACTCCAAGTTGTCTCCTGGGATCTCAGTTATGTCTAAGGTGTGAATGTTTGGTATATCGAACACCACGTTGTCTTCTGGGATTCCCGTTATTTCTGAGATGTCAATGATGTAACGAGCGAAACGTCGACTTCATTACATAAGTCATGTCAAAGTTCTTCTCCAATAATATATGCAATAAACCCTTTAATGTAATTAATGTAATGTAATTCCTTGTTACAGGGTTTTAATAAAAGTATGCATTACAAGTAACCATTTCCCTTTAGAATATGTAAGAAAAAGTCCCAAGTCCTTGTTCTGAAATTCGTTTGTTTCCAAAACAGCGTAGAGCGGGCGAATATATCGTGGGATATGCAAATCTGTAGCGTCTCGCTCGATTTACGATTATGCGCCGCTCTTGCCTACTCTTTTATTACTTTTTAAGGGTTCCGTAAGCAAAGGGTTAAGAAAGGAGTCCTAACAGTCTCACTACAATGTATGTTTCGTCTCCTAAGTCGTTAGAATGTAACAAGTAGATTCTCTACATGCATGCAACGTAATAAGAAAATACAACAAAAACACATAAATTTGGTTATACATGGATATGCTTTCGTTTTGGTGAAAATTTAAAATTCTTTAGTATTTGGTCACAAACAGTAGATTGTAATTTAAAATGGAAATAGCGGCATAAGCCCCACGTAGGTGTAGCCTGACGGCGCCCACAGCCATTCTAACATTTACGGGAGCTGCGAATACCATGTTTACAGGCTAGGTGCACCTTAACATCATGTTTGAAGAATATCAGCATCGTTGGCTCAGTGGATCAGCGTCGTTGGCTCAGTGGTTGCAATATTCAGTATTCGATTACCGAAGTTAAGCAATGCCGAGCGCGTTCAGGTTTTGGATGGGTGACCGGTTGACCGTTGACGCTGGTCGTGGTTAGGATTTCACGTTAAACTGTAGGTCTCTTCCCTCTCCTTACATGGTGGTAGGGTTAAACCCGGTTGGTACCACCGCACTGAATGAAGGTCGGTCGAAGCGGCTATGAAAAATAGTTCGTGTTTTCCGTCCAGTTCAGTGTAGCCGGCTTGAATTAAGGGAAGCACTGATATGACACCTATCTACATAATTCACCTAGGTGTTTAGGCTGACATCACTGGTACCAGAAAACTGGTGCATTAGGTGATGCAGCCATCCTTGTCAGTTTCAATAAAAAATAATACCATACCCATCATTGACGCAAAAGATATATGGGGGAGTGTAAGCTCAAAACAGGGTGTATGTCATCAAAGCGTAGAGATAACTATACAAGGCTACGTGGGGCACCGTGATATTATTACAAATAATATCCATTTGGAGACAACGAATAATGAAAACGCGTGAGACAGTTTTTAACTCAGTGGTAAGTACGGAACCCTCCTCGTCTAGGTAGGTGCACGCCTGCCTGATCTCTCTCGCAATGTCGAACATGTTACAATCGGCTTATCGGCCATGTTTTTTATCGGTCACGGAAGTCATAGCGCCGCTTGTGGCTTCATGCTCGCGTCGCGAGTCGCGATCAAAGGGGTGGACGCAAGGCAAGGGTAGTGCCGTGTGAACGCCGAATGAGGAATATTTAGTGGGATACAGCGGCGGATCGAGTTGGCCAGAACGGAGGAATCCAAATAATTAAATTGGTGGTTAAAAATAAATGTTTACTTAACATGAATAGAATAAAGATTTTTTACATAGGGGTAAATGTAGTAAGACATTGGCAAACGATAGAGAAATATTTAATATAAGCAAGCGCGCATGTTGTCAAAGCGCAAACAGTGATAGCAAGGGTGACAGCATAGAGCCTTGTGGGACACCGGCTACAGAACAGCAGTTGCCTCTTAGGATCCGTATATTTCGGTCAAGTAAGAAATTCGTGATCAAGTCATAAAGGTTTGAGGAAATCACCTTATAGCTTGCTTAAGAGTATTTACGCCAGACAAGGTCAAGATTGCTTTGGTGATGTTGAGAAAGAAAGTCAGCAGTAATGAATTGATATCTCCAATGATGTAAATATTTAGGTTTACAGTCTTTCAGGAGTATATCTGCAGCTACAGTTCATAATGAATACTTGTTTTCCATGCTTAGCATGCAAGTCTTAGTTAGATCCAGATGAATACGGCAACAAATTGAAGAGAACACGTCACGGTCCGGGTGGCGAAGTTGGTATAGCAGTGGCAGCTAAGGCCAAAAGTCCCGGGTTCAAACCCTGCTTCGAACGTTTTTCTTTCTTTTCCGAATTTTTCTGATTAAGATACAGTTGATATCTCCAATGATGCTAATATATACGTTTACTGTCATCCAGTAGTAAATCTGCAGCTACGGAATTTATAACTCCAATGATATTATTATTTACGTTTACTGTCACTCAGTAGTAAATCTAAGAATGTCCTCGCAGGGGTAAAATGGGTGGGAAAGTTGAGAATGGCTTTACATCAGTAACGTTTTGGTGATCCGATTCCTGGGTCCACGCCTGGCTGTCGTTGTTTATCGACGGAACCGGATATAAAAAGGGTTCCGATGATAAGCTCCGATGGCCCTGCCTCAATAAACGCGCACAGATCCTCGATAAGCAGCTCCGTGTCTTTAAACTATAGATTTATGTCTGAAAGACGTCGGCTTGTATGCGTAGCGTAGCGTACTACCGACCACCGATTACTTTGATGGTTATCAACACGCTACGATCGAATCACGGGACTTTTCTTTCTTTGGTCGTTATATTTCATGTCGTCGTGACGTGGTACTGAAAAAAGGACTAGCTGTGTTCATATTTTCCACTTACAATCTGTGTTCTGGTCTATTCATGAAAAATCAATAAAATATCACATTTACTTTGTGTTTTATTTATTTATTTGAAATCCCACCCATTACAGTTTTACAACTTTTTGGTGGTTTTTTAATTAGGCTTGATTTTTTTTTAAAACAATGTTTCTGTTGAGACAAACTATTAACTACACCAGGTTGCAAGCGAGGTTTCAAGTTATTCAAATATTTAGTTATTCCATGGCATATTTCTAAAATTCTTGGGACTACAGATACAAATAAAGTTCCGTCTCATGGATTTTGACCTTATATTTTGCCTGCTAGTAAAAATGGTGATAAAAGAACCCGTTATTCTGCTCCAGGCTGGCCCTTTTCATACTAAATTGACGAAAAGTCCAAAAAAAGAGGTTAATTATCGTGGGCAGAGTATGGGTTTTCTATTTTTCAGCAATCGCGATGATTACTCGTCACAGTTCGTGAAGCAGAGTTCAAGACCTTTGCGCGTTTGTCAAGCCTTTAAGACGAGACAGAGGTTGATTTTTCTCTATATAAATTCGTCTTTCGGGATTTACGTTTTCCCACCCCCTAAACGTCGTCCGATTTTTATAAATTGTTTTCTGTTGTAATAAGGAATATCTATTCTACGTACATGTTATTTTTTTGTTTTGATATACTTAAGCAATGATTTAATAAAGCATAATGAAACTAAAATTTAAAAATTTCTATGTTTTGTATGAAAATCTAATTTGAATGTATCTCCGATATTTTATCTAATTAAAGAAGTGACAGGAACGTAGATTGGAATATCCTTATTACAATAAATAACACATTATACAAATCGGACAACGTTTAGGGGTTGGGACAATATAAATGCCGAAAGTCGATTTTGCAACCTCTGTCCGCTCTTAATCATTCTGCTAGTTCGTTTAACACAGCGAAGGAGAATTGGTAAGAAGCTTCCCTAATACTAACATTTAAGCAGTGCGTTGACCGTGCTAAAATCACTTGACTGAGTGAAGAGACTACGCCACGCTCAGACTGGCAGTGTCGAGTGCGTTAACGCTTACGATTGTTTGAAAACTCTTCACTCACTCGTGTGTGATTAAGCCGGTAGAAGCACTGGTCGGTTTATTTCCCTTCCATCACATTGAAATACGGTTTTGATTAATATTCTCTATTCAATCTGTGGGACCGTTCCTGCATTTGTATTGTTCGTTCGCTTTCGTTCGATCGATGTGTACATCTACTTCTGTAGGTCGTATTCTGCGGTATTTGGCTTCGTTACGACTAAACAAAGCGAACAATGACCACTCTGTTATGTTGAGTCCGATGCAGTATTGTGCTTTTCAACAAATTAATCTGCGCAATGAGACTCGGCCAGTAAATAGAGAATTTTCATACGTATAAATTATTGTTTACTGAAAACTGAACAACGGGTTTCGTTTTGGTAAAATTTAAAATTACGTAAAAATTTCTAAGATTTATTCGCCATTCTTTTCAACAGCTATTTCAGATTGTCTTTTGGATAAAACGTGAACGTTTATTCCCTTACATTTACAGAGTAGGTAATTAAAAAATGTTTGGAAAAAACCTTTTTTTTTTCGTCTCCATTGCAAAAGTCGTAGAACAAAATTTGGTTAGTTTCAGGTACAGAATAACCCCATTTTGGGTAGTAGTACCTATTCACTTAACACCGAGTACATTTTTTATTATATTTTTTTTTAATCGATTAATTTCGAAATTAATCGATGAATTAATCGAGTTAATTTAACCCTAAAACAAAAATATAGTAACGCGAATGTATAGGTACTTATAGGAATTTACATTACTGATAATTTGCAGTCTAACTAAATTTTTTATTTATCTAAATAAAAATTACCTTTAAAAAACTTTGAAAACATTTAGTAAACTTTTGTTAATACTGTTTGTTTTTCCCTAAATAAAATAAAAAATAAAAATAAAATAAAACTTTCCTTCAAACTCCCGGCAAACAGACGACAGAATTTTCACGGAGAATCATAATTTTGTCCATTTTTTTGTACAATTCAACCGACCCGGAAGGTCTTCTGTTTGTGCTGTTTTTGTTTCGTCGTATTATGGTAATTACAAGAATGATAAATGCATACATAAATAAAGCTGGAAGAGCGTGTTCATAAACTTATTTACATGAAGTGAGCCGACCTCACGATACACAGAATTAGTTATTTTGTTATTGGCTAAGTGCTTCGCTTGAATAGTCGCACAAAGTTAGGCTATTTTAGTGTGATATGTTTCGGGATAAATCATTTCTCCGACAAAACACAATATACTTACGTGCCTATATATTTTATAATAGTTTTCTTTATTAATCGAACTAGCAGACTGTTTAAGTGTACCGTGTGGGGCCTGTACTTAAAAGAATGACCCCACTGCATCTCTTCCCATGCTGTCGTAAAAGGCGACTAAGGGATAAGGAGAAGATGCCGTGCTAAATTGCGACAGGCTCGCCACCTCTCACCTTGGCACGGTACTTATACCAAGTCATGCAGTAGGTCAGGTTTTCGTGCCTTACATGCTGCTTGATATCTTGTCCGAATACCTTGCGAAATGTGGTAGTCGGTGTTGTGCGGTAATTTACCGGAGTTCTTGCAGCACAACACCGATTGCTCTGCTTACTGCGATTGTCGGGATTCAGAGTGAGTGATATGTATGTATGTCTTCTTTATTACGCGCTCTTCTGGAGTGATAAATTAACCATTGCTTCATCAACCGTAATATTATAGCATATCGCATACGGGTTCTGCGAACTTGTCCTTTCCGTAAAACGATAACGTTTATCTTCTTACTTAAGAGGAGTATGTCAAGGCCACAATAGATCTAACCAGGTAGAAGTGGCATCCAGGCTCCTGTGGCCGTACTCTCGCTAATAAATCAAATCATGAGTGGAGTACGTAGTTCTCTAGGACGGATTCGTTCGACCCCTCCTGGAGGGAGGGGTCGAACGGGGTCGAGGGTTCAAAACCGCTTCATATACTTGCATGCACTGCAAGGTTTACTACTTTATTTGGTCATTCTATCACCATTCATTATCTACATGTGTTCATACCATCTAACTAAGGATTATCTTCCCTATTACTAGATTTTTCACATTCCAAATTTTTATTAAAAAACTGTTTATTTTAATTTTTAGCAAGATTTTTAGTTATGGTTCTTATAATGTCAAAGTCGTTCTTCAAGTCAAGTCTTATAAAGTCATGGTTCACTTTTGGTGAGAAATCTTCATTTTCTGTTGGAAGCAAGCAGCTTTGCACAGTGTTAGTAGGAACCAAAATGAACGATTTGCACAGAGGATACACAATGCTAAAATTTTATTTCATTATTTGAGTAGGTAACACAAACAGAAACATGCTAAGAAGAAAATTGGCAGACAGGATTCACTTGAAAACACTTTCACAAAAGTATCAGTCTATAGTTCTATACACGTTTAGATGTACTACCTGTTAATATAATTGTTCGTGTTAGGTATACGCAAAGCAAAATACAGGTACAAAACAATCACACCAATCACCAACGTAAACTTTCACAATTTACATACGACGACCAAATTATCGTTGTTTGACATTAATTTTATAAAACTCTTTCAAATTAATATTACACTAGAAATCAGACACAAAGGCAGGCAGAGAGACAGAAATTCTAAAAATTGGTTGTAAGGTCCCATATATTGCAGGCACTCTTAAAGTATTACTAATCAAAACTGAATCAATGTACAGGCTCGCTATTTCTGCTCCTGGCTTATAGTTATAGATTCGAAGAGACAACGCAGCCAGCGTCTTGGGCACGGTAGGTGAGCGGGCTGAGCTGGAAGCAGTGTTTTGCATGGTGAACTAGCTTCCGGCCTTTCTGCCTCCCTCTACACTTCTTCAGCACTTTTATTTCCTTTTTATAGATTTAATTTATAGGTTAGTTTATTTTTTAGCCAATATTGTTTTATATTAATATAGTTTTAAGTCGTTTTTGTTTCAAATGTCTGTTTTCGAAATATTGTTATGTTATTTATTAATTAATATATTATCTACCTCTTCAGATAGCCGCACGTTCTGAAACTAATTAAAAGACAGAAGCCACAATCAGATACATCATTATACAATTATTTGCTGAGCGAAGCGAATCTACTTACTCCACAGGGATAAAAAACTTTTTCTTTCTTTTTATACATACATATCATCACCCCTCTTCCCGGGGAGGAGGCAGAGACAATACAGTGCCATTTGATACGTTCCTGACATACATCCTTTGTTTCATCCACTGTCATACATCGCTTCATACATACTCGTCGGTTTCGGGTGCTGCGAACTTGTCCTTTTCGTAGAAGTTTACCTATTTGGTCATGATATGTTCGCCTAAGGCGACCCCGTTCGACGTTTCCATCCACATTCGCTTCATATATTTGTTTGGTCATTCTATCAACATCCATTCTCTCCATGTGTCCAAACCATCTAAGCATACCTTTCTCTATCATTGTCTCTATGTCTTCTTTCAATCTACATTTTTTTCTTAATTTTCGATTTGTCTATCCGCATAAAGCCTAAACGGATTGACCTATCGGGCTGAAATTTTGAAGTTTAATTCTATGTAGGTACCAATAGATTGACATGCACCTAGTTTCAACTTCCTACAAGAGGAACTGGCGTGAAACTTCACTGTAATTTTTTCAAAGTAAATTATTATTCTTATAGTTAAGTATTTATGTATTTTGGAACACTTCCGGCTCTTTTCGTATTGTCCGATGTTTCGAACAGAGCGCCCTGTTCATGGTCACGGAGACGTCCGCTAG
>WYDE02123923.1:0-11419 GCA_009867175.2 Adela reaumurella
TGTAAGAGATTGCTTTTTAGTAATAAGCCCGCCTTTGTACATTTCTTATGTCTTTGTTATGTGTTTTTTACTTCTATTTTTGTGTGCAATAAAGAATTTTCATTTCATTTCAGAACACCCTAAACCATATAATAAACGCATAAAATAATAATACCCTAATTTTTACCATAGATTAATTTTAATTTGGAATTATAAATAAATTATAATAATACACAACCCTTTTGTAAGTCATTTCAAGATTTTAGCATAAACTTGATATTTTCTGGATTAGCTTATACATAATATGGTTGTATTGGTCGATATTTAAACAGCGGCGGAGCGGAATGCGGCATGGTGGCATCATCGATGTTTTAATAATATTAAAATTATAAATTAATTTCGTACACGTTTTACTTACTGATTGGACAGCTTTTATTAATCAAAATAGTTAAATCAATATGCGTCAGCAGTGTAGTCACAGCCTTCTGTGTGGTGTGCAAAAGGTTGCTTTGTTTGCAAATATGATAAAATGGCATGGGCGTAGCTAGGATTTCAATTAGGGTGGGGCATGCTCGATCACAAACGTTCTTTGTCGGATTGTATCGTCTGATGACTGGTGCCGGACGTCGTGCTGTATAATATTGCAGCAGGTGTATGCCAAATATTAACAACATACAAATAAGTTTATTGTTTATTCATCGTCACTGCACTCAGATTTGTCATATTTTGTATTATTATTACATTTAGCTAGTTCTGTTATCACAGCGAAGAAGAACTGGTTAGAATATTCGCTGGAAAAAATCAACGCCCACTTAAGTCTACGTTTACTAAATGCTTGCCACTGTCTACACGTGCACATATTATTCGTGTTGTTCTTATTCGTGAAGTTAAACTACGCGCCGGCACTCTCTTAGTTTCGCTCATCCGCTATGATCTACATAGTTTCTGCCTGTTACTTGATTGAAATAAATTCATGGTTTCCAAGTTTCTCTTTTAATAAATTTTTATAATTCTACTAGTATCGACATCGAAGCTGAAAAGGGTATCTGCATGCGTCACTTAGTTACTATCTATTTATAGGGCAGCTTTAAAGGCTGCCCATTCGCAAATTTCGAGAAATATCCGAGGCTGCTGCGGCAATAAATTAGAAGGTGCAGCCTGCACCTCCCATTGTGAAAAGGATATTTGTACAATATACAAAACAAACGAGGCTTCCGTAAATTTACACTATTTTGGAAAAAATGCTGTAATTTTTTTGAATTCCTATTAATTGCCTTGCTTGATCAGTACTTTTTAATATTAAGACAGGGGTGGGAGGGGGGGGGGGGCGAAAATGCCTCACCCTTTGCCCCCTTGGCTACGCCCATGTACAACGATTGCTTTTTTTTCATCATTATCGTAATGGGAAACAGTCTAGTATACAGATTAGTCTAGGTACTTTACCTACATTATACCTACATAAAGTCTACCACATCCACATTTATAAATAAAATTACGTCTCTAATTGCTATATGCAGTTAATTTTTAAATTAAATGTGCTCCTTGTAAAACATGTTACTACATATTTGAAAATGAATAATTTTCTTATATTACCAGAACTACAGAAGAATTCCAGTGAATCTTCGTATTAAAGTATAATTTTATAGCTTTACACAATGGAGACGGTATTTTTTTGCAATGGTGTTGGATAATTTAGTGAAGAAAAACAAGCATCTTCAAATGTGTATTATTTCGGGCTCCCATGCGTAGTAAGCTCGCATTGTGATATTTGTGACACGTTTTAGGCATTATTCTATTAATCATAATAATCCGGGAAAAATCGTTTGTAAACACAATTAAGTACATGTTCGACGTCCCTCTGTCGTACGGTGAAAATATGGAACGGTCTTCCGTCGGCGAATAAAATAAACAAATAAATATACACGTTTCTGCTTAGCAGAAGGCGGACTTATTGCCGTAGGCAATCTCTTCCAGTCAAACTTTATACACTATAACACATTCGTATTCTTAATGTATAGGTTTCCACACGGTGGTTTCCTTCACCGGGGCGCATTGAATACGTTTCGACTTAGGGATTTTCAAAATGCGTTTTCATAAAATAAATAAAAAATAAAATAAATATAGACTTTTCTGCTTAGCAGGAGGCGGACTTATTGCCGGAGGAATTCTCTTCCAGTCAACCTTTATACACTACAACACTCTCGTATTGTTAATGTATAGGTTTTCTGACGGTGTTTTCCTTCACCGAGGTGCATCGTAATTTTTGCACACAAATTTTAACTGTGATTTTAAAATCCGGAAAAATTGTGCGCATACAAGGTCTCAAACCCACCACCTCTCGAATAAGAGGCGCACGCTCACCAACTAGGCTACTCTGCAACCCACATTATAAAATAGACGACTTTTTGTCTGCCTTAACGCTGACATGGCGCTACTCTGAGCGTGATTTCGCAAGGAGTTCGGCTGTGTCTCATCTTCCATCGAAAATCTGGACTCAAAAACCAATGCCGGTTGAGTACAAAAAAATTGATATGTAACAGTAAAAATTACAACACCGAAAAATATTACTTATTATACGATGAAATAACTTCAAAGTTTATTTACTTTAATACTTAAATTACGTGTAATACTTCAGTTTGTCTTGACTTATGATTATGTAATTAATATTAATGATATGAATATTATAAGTGATCACTACGTTGGTATTAACTAAGTCTTCAGTTAAAATTATTTACCTAATTACTAATTTGTGCCCAAACCGTATAGGTACTGAAAAAGAATTCATTAAGTTTATTAAAATCCCCAAAATCTTACTCACTTTTACTAACATAAAGAGTTACATAGAAAGGGTTGTACTTAATATACCACGGTGGTTCATTCATCATAGCTACGACCTCAGTATTAGACATAGGTTTCGTTCTATCGCTGATGCTTTCTACAAACATATCCACAAAAGACTTGACATATCCATATCTATGGAACGCTAAGATGGGGAAATAATCAGTTAAGAATATCATCAACTGTATAAGCCCGTTGAGAAGTAACCTTCCTAATCGTGTCTTGTATAAGTCGCCTAGGAACACGACGGTGTGCAGTTTGAGTCTCTCCATGAAGAAGAACTTCTTGTACTCTGGCACGGTGTCGAGGAGGTGGAAGTCTTCGGGGTTGAAGTCGGGACGCGGCATGGGGTTGTGCCAGCCAACAACAGCCGGCTTGATCTGCTTCTCCACTGTACCTGCGCAAGTGGAATGATGTTTTTTATGTCGAGAAGTAGGGGGTACTTAATGAAATAATGTAATGTAACGCTTTTCTCGAGAACGGGTAGTCTTAGAATCGTGAAATAAAGTTTGTCTCACTTTTCTGTTTACTCCGTCACTTTTCGATTTCATTATCACAATCGTGAACCGTGATGTGAGACTTTGTCACCTCAATCCGTTACGTAATATGTACATATTCCTGTGTAACTTCGACAAATATTTTTTTCCACTGAGTGCATGTATTATAATTTTATAAATTAATATGTATAAAAAATTACAATTTTATATTTTACTTCAGTGAGAAGAAGTAATAACTTCTTCTTACTTTAATTGTACCTGCAGCACTCTCGCTATGGTAGCTTCTTGGGGCCGCGAGAATCTAGTCGATTTCAACGTCAGCAAAACAAAAGCTTGTGCCTTCTCTACCAAGGCCGACCGGTTTCCCTCCCAAGCTACATTTCAGGATACGGCCATACCGAACAATGATAAGTTGGACCTCCTGCGCTTGGAGTTGACCAAAGATGTAGGATTTAGGAGCTTAATAGAGTCCAAAGCTGCTTGCATCCAATAAATTTGGCGTCCTTTACCGCAGCAGGCGATTCTTCTCACAGGCGCAACGCCTTAAGCTATACAAAAAGCAAGTTCCCCTGATGATGGAGTATTGTAGTCATCTGTGGGAAGGATGCCACTTTACTTCTTGGCATCCTTGGACTTTATCCAGCACCGGACTATCCGCCTAAATGGTGATTCCAAGCATATGGAGGGACTTGAATCATTGTACCACAGGTGATCGATCGGCTCCCTTAGATTATTCTATAGGTGCCCGTTAGCATGGCCGTTGATCCGATGAATTAGCTTTCATCATCCCTCCTGCCCCGATCCGTATCCGCAACACTCACCGGACTCGCTCGGCGCATCCATACGTTTTTGACACCTAACTTCTAAAAACGTATCGCTTTTCGAAATCGTTATTGTGTCGTACAGCGAAAATATGGAACGGTCTTCGGGTGAGTGTGTTCCCTGCCATGTAGAATTTGAAGACCTTCAAAAGGCGTGTTAATTAATTTGACAGTCGCTCGGTGCGAGCACTGACATCTCTCTATGAGGGCTCAAGGTGCGTCAGGATAAATGGGGCATATACATCTCTAGAGGCGTCAGACAGGGGTGTGTGGCGTTGACTGTTCAATCTATTCATGGACAGCTGCTTGGCTGTTCTAAAAGAATATGATTGTGGACTACATAAGAATGAGTGAGTTAGTTGTGAAATGCCTCTTGTACGCGGACGCTCAAGTGATCCTTGCTCCGTGGTTGGATGAATTGCAGGACCTTGTTAATATTATGGTGGAAGCATTTAAAAGGAAAGAAATAAAAGCGAATGTAAACGAGACGAAAGTAGTGGTACTGGAGAGGAATGAAATGATGTCCGAATGCAATGAAATGATTGGGGATGAGAGGCTGGAGCAAGTGATGTAATTTTGTATATCTGAGGAATGTGTTCACACGGGATGGAAAATGAGAAGGAGATGTGGAAAAGAGAGTGAAAGTCAGAAATCAAGCGAATGGGACCTTGCATGCAATTATGAGCAGCCAAAGTATGTTCAATAGGGCACGTTTTGCTATCCATGGTGGGAGTGCTGGCCCCTACACTAATTGTACGAGAGTGAAAGTTGAATATGGCAAACAAAGCACGTAAGCAGAATAAATGCTGTGGAAATGCGCGCGTTGAGGAGTATGTGTGGAGTCACAAAGAAAGACAGATTTTGAAATTGTGAAGTACGAGAACGTTGTGGTCTGAAAAAAGATATAGTGACAAGTATTGAGAAAGAAATGCTTCGCTGATTCGTTTATGTTGGAAGAATGGATGATAGAACTCTAACGCAAGAAATTTTTGAAGGAAGTGTGAGTGGAAAAGTCGGGAAGGGTCGCCCTAGACGCACATACCTACAGATCGAGCCTCTGCTCCAAAAAGAGCAAGTGCGCAGTACCCATAACCGACGAGCATGTATGAAGAATGTTATGAGAGTGCAAGGAGCGGCAGAGGTATATCAGGATCGTGGCACGTGGAGATCTGTTGTCTCTGCCTACCCTACTGGGAAACAGGCGTAACGCTATGTATGTATGTATAGACAATGGATTTTTGTCCGTGTTGCAGGTGGCAAGCTGCCTCTCTGAGCGTGGTTTCGCGAGTTTTTAAGTACAATAAAGTGCCTATATACGCGTACAATACAATACGGAATATGCCGCCCTTTTTCTACAGATTTCATACATTTTGGTCACTGTAGTTTGGTAGTTTTACCAAATAGAATCTGTCAAAAGTAAATGAAAACAATAAACTTTTTACATTATTAATTAAGCAACTTCGTGACAAGTCACTTTTTTAAATTTAAAGTACCCAGAGTTCCGCATGTCACACACAACTTTGGGAAAATTCCACTATGTCTGCCTGCACAGAAATGGAAATGAGGATATAATATAAGAATAATGCAGTCGATTACTATCTCACCGTTCTTGA
The DNA here is from genome assembly GCA_009867175.2 of Adela reaumurella. Taxonomy (NCBI): domain Eukaryota; kingdom Metazoa; phylum Arthropoda; class Insecta; order Lepidoptera; family Adelidae; genus Adela; species Adela reaumurella. The sequence continues at coordinate 5,749 of WYDE02123923.1, forward strand.
GTTGTTTTCTGAAGTCGATGAGTTCTTTTTCGGTGTAGACATACCCTGGCAAGCCCGCGAGCTTGCGCAAGAGGAACATGTTAACCTTGGGCTCGACGAGGGGCAGGATGGACCACATTCCGTCGTGGATCACGTAGGCCATGTGCTCGAAGGGCTCCGGGGGGAACTCGATCAGTGGCGCGAACAGGCGCTGCATAAGGACCCGACACACCTCCGTTGTTTGTTCCACGCTTCCAATGCATAAGTTGTATCTGGAAAAAGAGAGACGTGCTCTCGTTACTAGACTTAAAGAACACGGTGTAGACCTCTTTTCACTGAACTTAAACAATACGGTGCAGGAACTCTCGTCACGAGACTTAAACAAGATGATGTAGGAGCTCTTGTTACTAGACTTAAACAAAGACGTCTAGAGCTCTAGTTATTTGACTTAAACCATATTTCACACGTGCTCTTGATACTGACTTCGACAGTATGGTGTAGATGCTCTTCTTTCTAGACTCACACAATATGTAGTAGAAGCTCTTGCTACTACACTTAAACAGTACTGGGTTGGAGCTGTTTATTCTAGAATGTAGGACATCTTTTTACTAAGGGACTGAGAAAATGTATTTTTAATAATCATGAAATTCCAGTGGATACCATCATATTGTGGTGTGGCGGGAAATGAATATATTGATATGTTCGCAAAATGTGATACAATTAGTGATGTCATACTTTAATGACTAGATTCCAGAGATCAAAAGTAATCGTCACAACGTGTGGACAGAGCACTTGGATGAAAGGTGATGGAGATTGATGTTATAGAACAAATTTGGCTGATTAAATGCGTGATGTTATGTGCATATATACGTTTTTTCTTTATTTATAGTATTTTGGCATGTTTCGTTAGATTTAAAAAAAACATCTTCACCATCTACTACATCACTACACCTTTGGGAAACTATTCACATCATCTTCGAAATCGACGTGCCCACTAACGTAAACCCCAGTCGACGTGTGACATTAATGAAGGATTTTCGTGCTAAAAAGTCGCCGTCGTTGACATTTAATAAAATCTAAGACATTATACTTCCTTGGCTAAACACAGCATATCGTCCAGGTATTAAGAGAAAAATGCACCAACACTGAAGATTCAGAAAAGTAACGGAACGTAAGAAATAAAGAGAAACAGCGAAGGAACGATACAGTGGCGATTAATAGTTTTTTACAGAAACGCCCACATCCCGTAAGGCCGCCGGCGGACCAGTAGTGAGCTGAGAGCCGCTAACAAATAATCCGACCGGATGTTTCCGCTCAACCCTTACGGGACGAGCCGTCATCCCGGCTTTTTGTGATGTGCGGCATGTCGATAGCAACCCTACGGGGATTTATCGATAGTCTGGGAACTATCGCGGAACCCGCACGGGGGCGCGCTTGCAATAGAGATATTAAAATGATATTGAGGGATCTAGTCCACCCACCAGAGTGAAATGTCAAATCGCTTTTAGTAGGTAGGCAAAGGTGGGTAGTCATAGGTATTTGCGTACGTGTGAAGTATCAGATATACCTACACTTCACTATGAAATCTTTTTACAGGAAAATCGCCAAATTTAATAATCTTATCTTTGATAAAAGTGCATTATTTTGTTTTACTTTTCGTGTTATCTATGAGTTTGCTTAATTTATCTGTGTGATAAAAAGTGAACCGTTCGAGGAAATACTTTCACAAATTAACGCGGTAACATTTATATCTTTTATCAGCGTCGTTGCCTCAGTGGTTGCGGTATTCCGTATTCGATTACCGAAGTTAAGCACTGCCGAGCGCGGTCAGGTCTTGGATGACCGCTTGACCGTTGACGCTGGTCGTGGTTGGGAGTCCACGTTAAACTGTAGGTCCCTTCCCTCTCCTTACATTGTGGTAGGATTAAACCCGCCCGGGTTGGTACCAGCGCACTAAATGAAGGTCGGTTGAAGCGGCTATGAAACATAGTTCGTATTTTCCGTCCTGTTCAGTGTAGCCGGCTGGAATTGAGGGAAATGCTGGCATGGCACCTACCATAACTCACCAAGGCGTTTAGGCTGACATCACTAGTACCTGAAAACTGGTGCATTAGGTGATGTAGCCATCAGTGTGTTTCCATAAAAGAAAAAAATATCTATCCTGAATTGTTACCTCCTGCCTGAGCCATGCGGCAATAAACGTCATTTTCGGTAGGGATGCGAAATAGTCAAGGTGATATATATCGATACAAACTATATCACTGAAAAGTATTGTTTAGTTTTATGAAGAAAGTTAGTCAGTCCTGTAGCCAATAAAAAAAATCCAAAATGTATGCTATGAGTTTGGTCTAGTGTTCTGTCGGCGAGGATGGGACTTATAGTGTTAAATGAAATCTGACAAGAGCTTATTTGAAACAGTCTTTACCAGGGCCGCAACCCCTCACATAGCCCACCCATATTATCTGATAAATGAATTATTTGATCACAGAAAAGTTACGATCGCCTTGGGTAACTTTAACCAGTCTTACGCCTGCTTCGCTGAATCGCCGGGGGTAGCCAATGGCTCAACTTCATTTTAAATGGACAAATTAGTTAACTAAGCCTTAGTCTGACTGGCTTCCCTAATCCCTCCTGCCCCGATCCATTGGACAACGACCAATTCGTCCGCTGCGCCGTTTAGCTGGCATGGAGCCTCTATGAGAGTGATTTTGTGAGTAGTGGTGTTATTGGCTGCGTCTGATCTTCTTTTGAAATTTTAGACACCCATGCCGGTTGGCAGTGTAAGTTACAAGATGTAAGTCAAAATAGGGAAGCTAACTAATATTTTTTTTTTTTATGGAGACTGACATGGTTTGGCTACATCACCTACAACGTCCATGTGTGAGCCCATAACACCGGGTGAACTAGGTGCCATGTCAGTGCTTCCCCCTTTGATCGTGCCGGCTACACTGAACTGGAAGCCTCGGTGAAGCCATTGCAAGCTGAGTTTGTTTCTCTCTCTCGCTGTGTTTGTCTCTGAAATGGGGCATTCATGTACAGGCACAGGCAGAAAACACCGGTTTCTGTGATGGTTTTTAACAAATTTGAGATGCTCGCCTGACAGAACGGAGCAGCATGCGCCCGCTGGCCAGATCCGTGCTGTGTATACTAATATCATTGTATAATCGTGTATTATTATCCACCCTCTTTTATATTTTCAGCCTTCAACCCACTATGGCAATAAGTGCACGTATTGCGTGGTAGTGATCGAGAAACGTGCGCGATGCAGTTCAACTTTAACAGTGATCCTTTACACCGCATGGCTCAGACCCTCAGCAAGAGAGACCTCATACCGCCTGAAGAATACGCCAACTTTGTAAGCTCAGAACGAAAATATGCGCTATGCAATCACTGCTTGGGAAAATTCCGCATCAAATCTTCATTAATAACGCATTTAAAGTCATGCAGATCTGCTAAATCCATCACTTGTGAGATCTGCAATATTAAATTCACGAATAAGGGGAATTTGGCTCATCATGCAAGCGTTGTTCATAATAATAAAAAATACAACAGAATCGGTTCTGCGTTTCCGTGTACGGTCTGTCAGAGAATCTTTACCGACAATTGGAAACTGATGCGTCACGTACGAGCTACCTACTTTAATTTGTCCAAAAAAATTTGTACGCACGAATCAAAGTCGATAAATGATGTTTGGATCGAGCAAGTGTCGAATTCGAACACGTTAATGGAGATGAAAAAGGTAAAGAAAAATTTAATCGTTATGAAAAAGTGTAATTTTTCAAAAGCTGGCCTCATCGAAGAACCGGAAGTTTATTTAAAAAGAGATTTTAGTAAAATGATTCTCCACAGAAATGCTCAAATGGCAGCTTGCCAATTTTGTAATAAAGTCATGATGAAGAAAAGCCTCGGAAAACATATAAACGAGAAACACTGGAACACAAAGAGCTATTTGTGTAATAAGTGCGGTATTAAATGTAAGCGACCGTATCAACTGCTGAAGCACGTCTGCGGGGCGAAGAGAGGAAGAAAGCGCGTTATAAACATTAATCGTGTCCAGGACATATTAAAAATGGAAAAAAATTCGTAACCCACAGCTTACTTTGATGATTGTTAAGCGTATAATGGCTGATATGGACTAGTTGAAGACGTAGGTAACGTACTTTGGAGGACGCCCGTACCCAGCAGTGAGATACTGTACTTGTATTACACCTTTCTGCATATGACTCCAGCCAAATTTTGTAAGTAGTGCGCATAGGCTTCCTTTCACCGAAGTAACTATCATGGTAATGACATGCACATATTGAACACACTAAAGATAGGAATACTTATATGCATGCCTTGCGACTTTAACCCAGGCGTTTGCAAGTAGGGTTGCTAGATGCAAATTTGTAAAATCCTTCATAACGGATGTACGGTAATTTTCTTATTCGTAATAAAAATTATATACTATATTTGACTTCCCTGGGAAAATTTCTGAGCGAAATAGGTTACATGCGTACTTTGGTACCTATAGTTCGCGTGCGATCAGACTGGCGTCGGGGTTTGAGTTAAAGCCCCCCGCACGCCTATAGGTCATGGACAGCACTACACTGTAGGCGTGGGGGAAGGAGGGAAGGCGCTTTACCTCACACAACTCCAGCCAGATCGCAGGCGAGTTAAAGTTGTTTGTGTGTTATTTTATTTAATATTGTACGCCATAAGAAGCGGGAAAAGCGGTCATAGCAGCCCACACGCCCTGCCGCTAATACATTTATTTTTGTGACTTGCAAGCAGCCCTTATGGTCCCCCACAGAAATCTTAATTTTGTTCATTGACTAGCTAGGTATGGCCGAAGCTGGGCCGCTGGCTACACATGGCTTGCTGCACTGGAAAAATCCAAGTACTGGTGGAGGTTAGTGTTTAAGTCCAAGAACCTTGGAGCTGACCTAACCGAGTGTAGCTATATCACTAAATTTGAATAAATTTATTTTTTTAATCTGAATGATAAAATAATGTTATGTATGACACCAAACCGAGTCATTCATTTTATTAATCAGAAACATTAATTGGAAAACCTGGTGGTTTTATAAGATTCATTTAAATTTATGTGTCCATTATTTGTGTAGATTATTGATAGATTTACTTTGTGCACAGCCCCCCATAAAAAAAGCTACGAGTAATCACTCTGAATAACAATTTGAAAGAAAAGCGGTAAAAGGAACTGTGAGGTGCGCCTGAAGACATTTCAACATAAGCTAGTCTTTTCCATCATGCATCTCTAGTTTTCATCATGCTAGTCTTTTCCATTTACTTTGGGGAGTCCAAGGGAATTTCGAAGTACTGAAGAGGTGAAGATTTTCAAAAAACTCTTCGGGCTCATTTCGTTCGCCGAATGATATGATTTAAAAAGTTGACTTTCTTTAAGATCACCGCCCTGATGATATTGACTCACTCCAAAATATTTCATATAAATTTTCCGGCTCGCTTGAATCACCTAATAATATGTTAAATTACAATGCCTAGTATGCTTTCCATCCAAAGGCACCGCCCTGATAATTTTGGCTTACTTCACCCAAATATTTCATAATAATCTAAGGACTCGCTTATCTCACCCACTGATATCATTGTGTTATAGTTATAATATACATACATACATACATAGCGTCACGCCTGTTTCCCGGTGGGGTAGGCAGAGACAACGGATCTCCACGTG
>WYDE02124034.1:0-11417 GCA_009867175.2 Adela reaumurella
AGGCCCAGCTTTAAAGGCATGTCTCCTGATGATTTTGGCTTACATCTTCGAAATATTTCATACAAATAGAGGGCAAATTAATCAATTTAGATTTTTTAACAATTTTAAATCGAAAGTGTTTTAGTTCTTTACGAAAACCGAAAAACATACAAAAGTCCCGGTTTGAGATTTGGAAATTATGGTAAACCTACATATAACCAACCACGCACGAGGACAAATTTCAAATGGTGAACCATATACTAGATAAGGGAGCGGACGCACGCGCTAGCAAGACGAAATGAATTAAGGGGGCATAATCCATGCCATAGAGTCAATAATAGAATAAAGTAAAACGAATTTGGAATTTCGGGAAAGTCCGCGACTACAGTGTTGCCTGCAGTGAGATTACGGATGCGGTTTATACACACTGGCGATATACCGCGCTTACATTGTGCAAATTACTCGTATAATGCCGCTCAGTTCGTGCAAATCAGAGTTCTAGGTTTGGTCGAATATTCGAATATAGCAAATTATTTATTCGAATATTCGAACCAGATTCTTATTCCAATAATTCGAATATTGGAATATTCGAATGCAAGCCCTATGTGTAGCACATTGTAAGGGGAAAAAATACGCACTTCATAGGCGTGATCTGTCAAAATTTTCATCCTAAATTTGACAAGGTTATTGGTATAAAAAAAACAGAGGTAACTTTGCACTCATGTTGTGTGAAGTATGCTTGCGAAACCATACACATTATGCATGTGAACACTAGCTGCTACACGCACACTAATACATCAAGGTCTGCTATCCGACCGCCGCGTCAGTCAGTGAGTACCCAGCGCCTCGCACCCATGCACTTACAGTGGGCGGTCATTTGCCGGCTTCACATTTGATAAGAAGATTTATTGGGTCCGTGCTGCCATCTTCGTGACTATAGAGCCTCCATGGCAATTGGGTTTATTGTGAGCATTACTTCTTAATTCATGGCGCTTCACGCTCGATTTATAAGAGCATAGATGTTTACATATAAGTCATACCTATTCATAGAACTTTATTTATCCTAAAAGAATTATAAATTCATCTCCTGATTTTAATGAACAGGCTGTACGTGTCGGGCGGGACTTCCGTGCACCTGTCTGGTTGAACCTTTGTGAAGAACAATGTCGCAGGTTTGAGAGCCAACTATATAGACTGCTTTGTCTATCTATAGTATAAAACTGGTGCTGGAATTTTCTGTCGGGAGCTTTCTGGCGTACAATTAAAATCCATTATTATATTCACTTTGTCCAATCCAGTGTAACAACACTTCGCTTGAAATGCCCCATTGGGGAGTGATATAGAGCGGGGTAGCTGCAAAAAACAGCTTCCAACGTAAACTAATGTTTCTCTAATTTTAAATTTTAAAAGAATAAAATAAGTTACACTTATTTTCGCCTAATTACGTTGGTAGCACTACCTATACTTAATTACCTAACTATAACAAGTAGAGAAACACTTTGTTTCGTGATATTTTAATTACTTGGTTTTACCGTTGTCTACGATAATGCGCAGTGTTTTTTTTATCTCTTACTTATTTTTAATTATTGTATTATTTTGTTCGTGAATCGATGTAAGCACAGCACCATTTAGTGATCCTGACTTGTGTCAGAAACTGTACTGCAACCTGTTACATGATGAAATAAATAATACAAATATATCCTCCCAGGATAAAACATCGTCTAAAGTATCCTTCCCGCACACGTTCGCAAAATTTGATAACTATTTATAAACTCCTTTATTAAAAAAAAATTGAAAAAAGACAGTTGCTGCATTCTCCCTCTAGACTAACGCAACAAGAAAATTACTAGGTGAGTACTAGGAGGGAAGGTTAAAAGGTGAGTGGAGCGATCTACAACCTTGCAATAGAGAATGTTAACACGGACTACTTTAAAAGTACGAGCCAACTTATTCTATACCACACCTAAGCACATTGCACGAAACAGGAAACAGCTAAAACCACAATGCACCTATATGTATTTGTAGTATAGTTTCGAATAATACGAGAATTTAATATGTATGTATGTATCGTTTATTGTACACCAATTTATTAAATGGTACAACAGGTAAGGACTAATACCCAAATGGTATTTTATTCTGACCTACCTTTGGGATGTGGTTCAGGGCATGTAGGCGCACTAAATATAATGGAAAAAAAGGAGGAATATATATTTATGTAAAACAATATAGAAATAAAATACATAGTTCTTAATAAATAAATATAACAAAAAGTTAATATTGCTTACATAAACGTACATATTAATAATTATAATAAAGTATACGTACATTAGTATAAATACATACAGACACATACAGAAGTCCCATCTTCTTTACGCTGTGGGCGAGGTAAAGTTTACACTTTATTTTAATATTTTTTTTTATGATATGAAGGGTCTCTTTTTAAGCACTAAGAGAATCTGTGTGCAAAATTGCGTTCAAATTGCCACGGGAAACCTCTGCGCAGATGAATACTACGAGCGAACGAACAAAATACATCCAGAAAGAGACGATATCACATATTAAAATAGGACAGGGAAAATATTATATATCTTGTCCTTTATCGTCCCACTGCTGGGTTTTGCTCTCTCTGAGAAATCCCAGCAGTGTTCAGATTGACAGCCTGGAAAAGAGTATGAAATAATTTAGCTCGAAATTGCCCTGCTCAAGTATAAGCGTTATCTATTCCCTTTGGGAACTCATAAAAGTATGAACTTCTTGCGAAAATTCACAAACTATTGGAATATGATGGTCCGTCGAGATATGAGTAGATACGGCGAGCGTGTAACAAATGGACGAACAATTTAATTCAGACACACAAAAGACTTGAGTAGACCCGAACCACAGTAAGTTTGGGCTCAGAGCTGTAGCATAACCACAGAGCGATTTAGAAGACAGAAGAAATAAGAGTTCAGCTGTGTAATGTTGTACTGCCGTAGCGATTTCATCCTTTGCAATTGTACACTGGCGGACAGAAGGCGTGTTTATTTCTATATGCAACTACTGCTTTCAGTCGTCATCGTTACCACTTACTGGTTCTCGCGATGACCACATCTACGGAATACTCTTTTTAGGTAACAAAACTATTACCGGAAATATTTTATCAGTGCACATCCATACTCAATAAATTGTTTTAACAAGATTCTTACACTAAGAACAGATAGAACCGTGGCTTAGTTTAGATTAATTTCCTGGCATTGAAATTCAGACCTTCCAAATGAAAATACCTATTCAACGACATATATGACATTGCTATTGGATAGCGGTACCAGGTTTCATGTATTTATGCACATCCACCTCTAGAACGCCCTCTGCACATTTTGAACATTTGAGAATTCCATACTTTGCTTAACCGGAGTTCGGTGATGCAGTAATTTGACGACACCGTAATTTGATATCAATAAAAAGCCGTCACTCGATCAGATCGGATCGATTTTTCTTTGAGTCGTTAACCTTCATTTAGCAAATTTTAGTTAGTATTATATAAACTCTAACTGCACTCTCATCTGAGGACAGAAACATTATAACGTTGCACAAAATGAATTGTTTCAAGGCTTTAGTCGTTTAGAAGTTACAAACTATGATCGAGACTTCGACAGACATGTGCATCGCTGCTAAAAAGCAGTCATATTACTGTTGTATCCCTTACATTTACTCTGAGAAAATGGACCCCTACTGAAACCCTACCCACTACTTCGGGACAGACTCGAAAGGCTCAAGGTAAGGCTATTGAAGCGGATCAAAGCCTCTTTTTGTAGTCCGGGCGCGGACAACGAGGCCGCAGATCATCTCATGTACTAAATATTGTAAAGAAACTATAAAAAGATGAATTAAATAATATAATAAATAAATACACCTATAATTTTCTGCTTAACATAATAAGGCGGACGTAATGCCAGAGGAAATTTTTTTAAGTTAATCTTTATACACTCACACTTCTATTATTGTAAGTGTAAATATGTACTTTTATCACTTTGTTTTCCTTCACCACAGTATTGGATAATGTGTACAAAAGTACGAAAACCGAAATTTTTAATGTGGAAAATTTTTATGATTCGAACACACCTACTATGTGAACAGCAGCGAATTAAGACGATTATCATAGCCAACGCGAAGAATTGGTTTTGCGTAACTTTCCAAACCGAAGCGAAAGGAGGCATTGAAAAAAAATGTGTTAAAATGAGGCAGTGAGACTCCTGATTACTATTTGTATATTTCATATGCGTATATTTTTTTATCAAAAAACTTTTTTACCACTAATGCCTGGCAATGATGATTATCATTGCCGGGCATTAGTGGGAATTTTTTTGAGTAGTTGTCCTTCATTAGTGTGTATCTAATTTTTGCCATAATGAAATCGCAAACTTTTTTAGAGAGGTTATTAAAGAAATATTAAAATTCATAAATACTACTTTAATAGGGTCAAAAAACTTATGGTGTCTGTCTGTCTGTTCGCGCAACTCCTCCTAAACGGTTCTGCCGAACGGGCTGTGTGCGTTCATTCTGCATGTCAAAAGCTCGCCACACAAAGTTTTCAACTTCCTAGAAAAATGGAAATTTTTTGTTTGATTTTCCTTGCTTAGCATGCAAGTCGCTTACTGAAACTTAATCAGAAAAATACGGAAAAAATATAAAGGAACACGTCCGAACCGGGGTTTGAACCCCGGTTCGGACGGTTTCTAGTGTCGTCTATGTTAAGTATGATCTTAAAGGCGACAACATACGGTTGATAATCAATCGATGTAGACTACTTCGAACGCTGAGTGAGCGTTAAGAAGACCCAGATGAATACGGCTACAAATTAAAGTGAACACGTCAGGTCCGGGTGGCGAAGTTGGTATTGCAGTGGCAGCTAAGGCCAAAGGTCCCTGGTTCAAACCCCGGTTCGGACGTTTTCCTTTATATTTTTTCCGTATTTTTCTGATTAAGATTCCTTGAAAAACTTGCAATAAACTTCTATTATTTTATATATATTTAATCTATTATTGTATATATTTCATCTTATATTTTTATATTTTATAAAGTTTACATATTATATGTGCTGCATAATATTTTGATAACCTTATAACAAAAACAAATTAGTCATTCTAGAGTTATAGGTAGCGAGCACAGATCACAACATGACACGCTAAAAAAAAATTTTACCTACATTTTTTTCTACTACCTGTAAAATAATTTTGGAAAAAAATCAACACGAACCGACAAAACCATCCCTATTCTTTTTGCCTAGTCGAGAGAGAGATTGACGTTTAATTAAAATATAATCCTCCGCGCGTAGTCCCGCTCGTCTCTCTGTTCTATAAACTTCCTATACTCTACGGTACATATTATATCCAGAACTATCGCCACCTGTCTCTAGACGTTATAAAGAGATAGAGCTATGTGCTACGTTCGGCGACGTGTAAATATTCATATTAAGGGGAATAATAAGATAGAAGGCGTGCCGCCTTGATACGACGATTACTAACGAAATTCCTGCTACAGCATGTACAGTCGAGATGTCTCATTTCTATGCATCTTTGAACACGATTACGTGATTGGACAGAGCGAGGTGGAATCGATAAGTGTGTTTTTGTCGTTCGTCTCATATTGCCTAACACGGCCGGCGGCGCCGGATGAGGTGCGGCACGTGGGTAATCTCTTTCTACAAAAGCGCTTGGAAATTGGCGGGAAAACGATGCACATAGATATAAAACTATGCGTGTGTACTTTACAAGGTAGATCGCCAGTCTTATCGTAATAGGCTTCGTTATACTCGCGATGGTTGATTAAAAAATTACAGCGTTTCTTGTTTCTTGAAAAAATTCAAGTTTCTTGCCAGCTCTCGTGAGAAGTTGAAAATAGGTGTTTGGCGAACTATTGACATATAATTCACATCAAAATTAGAGGGCGATTGGCTTAGCCGTTTAGGAATAATTGTGCGGAAAAAACAAACAAACAGACAGCGATGGTTCGTGTTTGATGATAATAGTTTAGAGTCCGTCTCACGAAAGAAGTCCCGCGGAAATAAGTGGAACTAATTATAAAAGTAAAGATCGGCCATGTTTTCGTTTTAGGACATAAAGCGTTGTAAAATTAAAATCTATAATCTAAAGTTTGTTAACATCCCATTGAAATATCCCAATATTCTAGATGGTACATATTATATAAAATTAGACGTGAGATGGAGTCAATAAGGAGGTTCCGACACGGAACTAAAACGTATTTTCTTTCCCATAAATGGCGAATATTTGCAAAAGTAATCACTTCAAATGAAAAACGCCGTTAATGCATTACGTTTAGATTAGTATAGCATTGATTGAAAAGGAAAATTTAAATAAGTACTGAGGACAAATAAAGAAATACCAATTTTTCACGGATTTGGTGACTTGTCCTCTGATAAAAAATATAAATTGTCTTTTTAATCTATGCTGTACAAATCTAAACCTATAGTATTAATGATTTTTTTTAATTTCAAGTAGGTACTTGAGTACTATTAGGTATATACTAAACCTATACCTTATACCTCAGACGTCTAAGAGATAAGGGAAAAATGCCGTGCTAAAGGGCGACAGGCTCGCCACCTCTCACCTTGGCACGTTACTTTTACCAAGTCATGCATTAGGTGTATCTTCGTGCCTCACATGATGCTTGATATCTTGTCTGAATACGTTGTGAAATGTGGTGGTTGGTGTTGTGCTGTAATTCACGGAGTTTTTGCAGCACAACGCCGATTGCTCTGCTTACCCCGATTGTCGGGATTTAGCGTGAGTGATATGTATGTACGTATGAGTTTTGTAGATATTCTGCATTTAAGGAAAATAATTTACAGCGCCATCTATTGATTTAGTTTAATGTATGTACAATGTATGTTTTTACCCGACTGCGCTAAGCAAAAGGGAGCGCAATGTCTTTAGCGTGTGTGTATGTTTGTATGTGTGTATGTGATTATGTAAGAATGTTTGCGTAAGCCTAGAGCCTAAAAGGGTTGATGGATTTTTATGATTAGAATATCAATGGATTCGGCTTAATATAAGTAATAAATAAATAAAATAACAATTATTCGCTCTGATTGTATCTATAACTATGGCGGCCGCTATACCTCATTTGTTTCAGAGAAAAAAAAATACGAAAACCCATCGTGTGGGTTATCTAAATGAGCCGATTATAAATATCTATAGTACTTATAGCCTCAGTTCAGTGCAATGGTACCGACCCGGTCGAGTAAGCCCTACCACCTAGTTAGGAGTGGGAAGGGTTTCCTCACGGTGTTTCCTTCACCAAAGCGACTGGTACGAAAAATGTACAGGCCTTGAAAAGTATCCACGCCAGTACAGAGGATCGATCTTACGATCACTGCGCGCCAGTCAGAGACTAGCGCGCTGAGCCAACCCGCGCTAAAATGCCAATCGCGTGTACGAGAATATTATGAAAGCTACACGTGTCGTATATACACCGGCGACCTTGGACAAGTAAGAGAAGTTCAGATTTTTCATGTAAAGAACCGCTAAACTATGGAACGCTCTCCCTGCCCACATATTTCCCTCCACGTATAGTCTCGAGTCCTTCAAGAGGGGCGTGAATAAGCACCTGTCAGGCCGGCATGGCATTCACAACCCCCGCTAAAAACCAAATGTCCATTGGCGTCGTTAGTCTCGTTCTGGGTGGCTCGGCGCCATATGTCGCGCTCTCGATAAAAAAAGAAAGAAAGTTTGGAACGACCACCCGCCAGATATCCGGCGACGACATCCGGTACGATTCGTGTTACAGAGGCTTTCAAAGAAATTTGTTCGGCGTATGTCCTGCAGTGGACGGTTAAATGCTGATGATGATGAATGTACTAGGTGTTTACCCGGCTATGCTCTACCGTAAATATGAGAATTGTTAATTTTTTCATTCATTCATTACAAGGGGGCTACCCTTTAACCGTGACTGATGGTGATGATAATATCACCTAAAACCATGATGTGGTTCAGTCAGACTGCAATTAAATCGGTTCAGTAGCTTCAAATTTTATCGCGGACTTAGATGATGTAATGAAATGAACATATGAACATTTTGCAGAAAATCTACTTTACAAGTTGCAGAGCAAGACAAGACAGATGTAGAGTACTCCCTAGAGATGTTACTTAGAGGTGGAGTGATTGCTAGTAGAGATGTGTGTTCGTCCATTTTGGTATTCATAAGTTAATGAGCAATTGATCAACGACATAAATCGTCATAGCAAGACCGCACATGTTCTGTTCTCCCGAGAGCGGTACACTGATAGCACCTTCGCCTTCGCCACATCGACTCTACCACAGCATGTACTCAGGAAACACGCAGCAATACAACGTCGATGTACGCCCCAGGCTTTCGTAACAAGCTCGGCCAGTTCCACCGATCCGCGCCTGGCGTTTACACATACATCGCCTGAATTTTTGCCAGCTAGTTCTTCTTCTATCAATTTTAGTGTTTTTTTCTGTGGCACGTTATTGGTATATAGAATGAACCTACATAAATACCTAACCTAGAATAAGTAGACCTTGAAAAATGTCCAGCGAAGTTTCGTGCCAGTTTTCTTCTAGGAAGTTGGTGTGTTTCGTACTTATGGCATATAGATTGAACCTACACAATTTCAACCCGATCCCGGAACCGTTTAGGAGGGAGTAGTGCTAACAGACAGACACAACAAACAAACAAACTGTGGTACATGGTCATAACGTATGGTTATCGAAATTCAAGTAGTTTTTTTATTTATTCGAGAGAAACCAGAAAACAACATGCGCGGAGGTTTTACGTGGATTGAATCTATACCGACAATATTAACGTATGACTTTGCGGCGTTACTTGTATCATGTTCATGGGTGAGCTCATACCACGGATTGGTATTGTACACCTCCTTATCCCTAAACCTTACAACTTCAGACCAATAGTTACCTACTGAATCTAAATCAGAAAAATACGGAAAACAAATAAAGAAAACGTCCGAGCCGGGCTTTGAACCCGGGACCTTTGGCCTTAGCTGCCACTGTGATACCAACTTATTTGTTTTCCGTATTTTTCTGATTTAGATTCAGTAAGCGACTTGCATGCTAAGCAAGGAAAATCAAATAAAAAAAATTTTCAGTGTAATAACCAAATATTACAAATTCAAGTTTACTACCAAAAAAATTATTATTATTTTAATGATAATTTTTACTTGTAATTTAAGTGTGTACACGCCCCTTAAGCTGGCAGTGCAAAGTCAGCAGAACGCTAATGTAATTAAACCATAATTATACGCTAATTAAATGCACTGATTAAAAATTTTACGCTCCTTTTAGTTTTCAAAAAAGCCTTGCTCTGCCAGCTCAAGATAAAGTTAGCTGAGCATCATTTATCAATTGTTTTAATTGTAAGAAAATATTAATAATTTCATCTCCTTAAAAAAAAATTATAAGAAAAATGAATGTCTATAACTTACACGTTATTATGAGTGTATGTAAGTGTGAACAGCCTGTACGTAAGTCCAATCAGAGTTTGGGAACAGCTGAGTCACCGGCATTCGTCTCGGTCTATATTGGCGTTTTTTGTGGCGACGCATAGAGCGCTTCTGTACTGGACGCTGGACGTCAGATGCATAATAGGTGCCCTCAGATCACATCGGAGGCTCTATTACTAGACGAACATTTTAGGTACAGGAAATGTTGCATTGTAAATGTTTTTAGAAATCATTTTTATGGTCGACCTTAAATAGCCTTAAAAATTGTTCGAGTACTGATCCAAACAATGTTTTAACTTATTAGATGCTATAAATATATAACTTTATGTCCCTTCCCTCTCCTTACAGGTGGTAGGATTTAACCCGCCCGGTTTAGTACCAAAACACTGATGAAGGTGGGTCGAAGCAGCTATGAAAAATAGTTCTTTTTTTCCGTCTAGTTAAATGTAGCAGGCTCAATTAGGGAGCACCACTTACACGGCACCCACCTATATAACTCACCAAGGGCAGTACCCCTTGGCTGACATCACTGGTGCATTAGGGTTATGTAGCCATCCAGGTCAGTTTTCATAAAAAGAAATATAAATTATTAAGTAAATTTACTTCACGCGTGCATGGACGCTTGCGTGATCGAGCGGTGGTGGGCTGAGTACTCTGACCTCCGACCAAACAATGAACCAGTTGTAACTCAGTAAATTTAGAAAATATAAGTTACATTTCATATTTTTTCACGAAAAAAGCCAGCACATTTTATTTTACAGATTTTACAGATATTTTATTTAAAACAGATGCATTGATAGAAATATTATAATACGAAATTTTCGCAATGATAATGCATTGGTTTCTATATGATGTTTTTCTGTCTCGGGGTAGGTCGAACTATTTTGGCACTACATCTGTCTCATACACAAAAGGTCGTGAGTTCGATGCGAAACCTTCTGGAAGGCTTAAAAAAATTCTGACTTGAATTTTTAAAAATTACAATTCTTGGTTAGTTTTAAAAGTTGACTTCAGTGCACGCGTGTCTGTACGCTTGCATAGTCGAGCTGTGATTTACTCGAAATATTTTGTAATACCTCGAAAAAACTCGATTAAATTCCTGTACCTATATATGTAATTGCCCTATATGACAAATTGAAGGAAGGAAAACACCATGACGAAAAGAATACAAACAATATGAACGTGTTGAACTCTATAAAGGATAAGTAGAAATAATTATAATCGACAATAAGTCAGCCACTAGCCATTACTTATGCCGGCGAAGGTACCTATCACGAAATGGAACATAAAATCGATCCGTTATTATGATGAAAATCACTCCAAAATGATCCCAAACCGGTTTGAAGTGGACATCCTGATGAAATGACAAGTATCACGAGAAGATTATCCACGATTACCGGCGGGATTGATGAAACAATAATGACGGAGGCTGCGCAGGACATGGGGCGGCACTTTGGTGCTATAAAAATGTAATTCGTCCTACTTCGGTGCGGAGAAAAGGGGCAGTGTTAGAGATGAATGACATGCTTCTTATTACCCGACATCGAAAGGAAGAGTGGTAGCGTGTTTGAGTCTAATGCGTGTATGTGTGTTTTTAGTACTAACTTTATGTTTATGCCTCAGTGTAACCATAACATCAAACAACAAATATTTTTTTTTTATGGGTGCATGGTATAATGAAGCCCGAGTCAGGGCCTAACTAGATTAAATATGTTTCATGAGTCAGAGTCAACCAAATCAAGTGTAAAATTGATTACTTACATAAGTGAAACCTTAATCTTACATTATACATAAAATTAAATTCAAAACTATTGAGCTTTTGAATAATTAACAAATACAAATTGCCTATTATGGGTTGCGGAGTAGCCTAGTTGGTGAGCGCACGCCTCTTACTCGAGAGGTCGTGGGTTCGAAACCTGTTATGCGCACAATTTTTCCGGATTTTAAAATCTCGGTTAAA
>WYDE02124145.1:0-11417 GCA_009867175.2 Adela reaumurella
CCTTTAGCACGGCATCTTGTCCTTATCCCTTAGTCGCCTTTTACGACATGCATGGGAAGAGATGCAGTGGGGCCATTATTTTAAGTGCCGGCTCCACACGGCACTGATAAATATGTAGATTACATTAGAAAATTAGATACTTATGTAGATAAAAATAAATTTTACAATTTACACGAAGACTGCTATAGTTTTTATTATGTTTTTATGACGTTATAAATAAGTTAAATGTCATACGAATTGCTTCATATTAAATAAATTAAACATTATGAAAAAAATAAATGAGGCATTTAATTCTAATATCGAAATTAAAACATACCTACGCTGTGATTTTACATGTGTCGGCTTAAATTTAAAATTATTTCTGAAGATTCTGTCTCTAGCTATAGACTCGTTCAATGTCAGTAGGAAGCTTGGTGGGACCATGACCCACATGCGCCGGCGCGGCGTTTTCCTCACTCTCTCTTCTCCCTCGCCCCTCTACCTCTCCCACACCGCCCTCCATCACATATTTCCCGCCCAATACGTCCGCATCCCGCCCGCCCGCCATCTCCCACGAGAGATATCCGTCTGTCTGGGCTGCTGAGCTTTCTGTGAGTTCCCTAGTGTTTCTCGGAAACGTAATGAGGTTATAGTACTCGTAGATTCTCTGTTCAATATATCCGTAGATTTTTATGTGGATTTCCAGTAAATATTACACCAAGTATATAATATCGCAACACTGAGCCAACAACGCTGATAAATGTACGAATATATTACGTAGGATAATTTACTTATTATGTTATGTTATTGTTATATTAATCGTCATCATCGAATAACCGCTTGACATACGCCTCTCCAATTTGCATTCAATCCTTACGGTGCTCGGCAGCACGAATTCAATTAATTATTTATTTTAAAATAACTTTTCTTTTCGCAAATAAGTATGTAGTTCGTTTCATTTGCCTACAGTCTGTTACTACATCCTGTTACTTGTTAGACAAAATGTAAATAGAAAACAAATAATTAAAATTATATTTGTGATAGTATTTTTGACATTATTTATTTTATTCAGTGAGTGTCAGATTGGCCGAGCGGGCAAGAGCACGTCACTCAAGCGTGAGGGGCGGTTTCGATCCCCACTGGGAGCACAATATTAATATCTTTAGATCTTTGTGGTAAAAGGGCTGCTGACACTCTGATGTACGAAAACGTTGTGAGGACATCTACTTCCAAGCTACACACACACACACACACACAGAGAGAGCTGGACACAACTGGTCACAGTGGAAGTGTATGACTAAATCCCCTCATATCATGTAGTAAATGAGAGAAGCCTGTACCCAGCAGTGGGGGGAATACAAAGGCTGCAAAGGAGGAAGGATCTATGATACCCAAAAAATCAAATTTTCTTGCGTAGTATCTTTTATTCTGGAAAATTAAGTAATACCTGCAGACTAATAACACTGCTATAACAGCCAAAACCAAACACATAAAACTAAATTTGTTCGCAGACCCATTCCCGGTTCAGAGACGGAGCGACGAGGCGCGGAAGCACAGGCGCGAGTCTTCAACGAGATGAGAGAACTCTGCGAGGTCATCAACGAGTACGGAGTTTCGCCTTGCAAACAACTGCTTCCACCCGAGCTGAAGAACGCTGACAAAGTCATCAGCTTCGGTGAACTCTTCTCTGTGAGTATCTTATTATTCTTCAGCAGCAATCTGGTATCAGACATCTAGCAAATACATGTACTCGTGGATGTCTGATACCCCACTGATGTAACTCTCCAAGACACAAGGCATAACAATTATTATTAGATAATCTCATGTAGGTAGTAAGTAGGCACCTATTTTAAATATTTTTTGAGAGACTTAATTTATTGTCATTCAAGTACTGCGTAAAATACAATGTTCTAAGTAGATCCCAAAACAGCGGCCTAGGCAGATTTCATTACCTGACAAATTATCAACAATCGGATATCAGACATCAAGCTTATATCGTAAAGGTCCAATACACGACTGTTTATAGACACGTCATGTTTTACCTATCCCGAATACTTCCTTCATCGTTACAGAGATATGGTTTATTGTCCTGCGAGTACTACGTCAGTGCCATAGAATACAGCGTCCTACGTAGATCCCGTTACCTGTCTAAATAGCAGTAATCAGCACTACCAACTTCAGACTTCCTTCTATCAGACTTCAAACAACTAAATGTCTTATTCCCCATTTTGTAAAGGTCCAAGACACAATTGGCAATTATTCATTTCATGTTCTACCTATTCCAAATAGTTATTGCATCTTCAGAGATATATGGTTTATTGTCGTGCGAGTACTAAGTCAGTGCCCCAGATTACAGCGTCCTACGCAGATCCCGTTACCTGTCTAAATAGCAGCAACCGGGTAGCAAAACATCTAGAAACTACGTAGTAGGTGATTCCCTATGTTGTAAAGGTCCGAGACACCACCGGTAATACTCGTCTCATGTTGTACCTATCCCTAATAATTGTAACATCATTAGAGAGATTTCGTTTATTGTCGTGCGAGTACTACGTCAGTGCCCGAGAATACAGCGTCCTACGCAGATCCCGTTACCTGTCTAAATACCGGCGTGTCAATCATCGTTTATAAGGCGCTTTGAAATATTTTTCAGTGTCTGAAGCACCTGCTTCCGTCATTCGACACTATTTTAGAATTTGGCAAGCGATGCGAGCCCAAAACTCATTAGAGTGGACACTACACCCCACCTGAGCGGCTATAGAGCTTGTAATTACGAAACGACCAACGTGCTTTATTATTTATTTTTATTTTATTGCAACCGATATGACTACATCACCTAATGCACCAGTTTCTGGTACCAGTGATGTCAGCCTAATACACTTTGTTGAATTAGATAGGTGCCATGTCAGCGCCAGTAAAATTAGAACCGTCCAATCAAATCTATAAGAACGTAACTTCATAGTAGTGCTAAACGAATTTCATGGAAAGAATACATATGTATTACACGGCAGCCCATTACTGGAATAACCATTCTACCTACCATTTCTACCATTCTGTTACCATTACAATTCGTGATGATGAAATGGAAATATCAGTTTTTAAAAATAAATTGATTAAATGGCTACAAGGTAAATTATTTTATGACTTTAAATTTTTTTCGATCATTGTATGCACTGATTGTATGATTGTATTGTTGTGTAATAAATAAACAGTGGTCACAAAAATTATAGTCTTAAAAGTCACAAATGACCTTAACCATAAAATATGATAAGTCAGAAAATAAAAAAAACTGCGAAAATGTATTTCTCTAGGAAATTTATTTTTATGTTTTACTCCATCGTTCAATAACCACAAATAATAGTAATTCAATGGGAATGCGGCCGTTTAAAGTTTTAAAGCCACTTGAATTTCAGTGGAATTTCTGATATTTGCCCGAATTTAAATTAGTTTTAAAACTTGTATGCCTATTCATGGTCTCACTATTACTTGTGGTTATTAAACGATGGAGTAGAACATTAAAATTAAGTACCTAAAAAAATTTCCTCGAAAAATAAATCTTTAGGAAACAATTTCTTAAATTTTTTTACTTGTCACATTTTATGGTACCACTACAATTAATTATACAATCTTTTTTTTTAACTGTTTATTTATATAAGTTATCAAATTACAATTATTATACAATCAAACAAAATAAAATTATTTAAAATTGAACTAATCTACAAATAAAAGTACTCCGTCATGGGGGACACGGGCATGGTCCCCATAACAGACGCAGCGTTCCCCCTCCGAATGGCCAGGCTTATTTTTTGTTTAAAATAAGCTTGAGCACGGCTGCCTCCGGACTCGTCAAACAATATTTATTATACAAAAATTTCATAGCATGGATTGGTAACCTTTTGCGTAAATTGTCTATGAGCGTAAGGGCTATAACTAGCCGATAATCAGTACTACTTCACTGAATGTCCATCGAGCGACATCTTGCTTCTAGTTTTGGTGGGAAGGCGTCGTTCCTAATGCAAACGGGCCGTTGGCCTCATGATTTAATTTCACGTGTACACGCTACGCCCCCGTGCGACCTTGATAGTTTTTCCAAACGATCCGTGAAGGCGTGAAGTGAATCACGGTACGTTTACGCGAATGAAACATTGAAGCGGGATGTTGGTGTGGTGTTCGTCGCCAAACATGGTTTTGGCGAGAACAATACAATGTGATTCGAAGCAGATCCATTTGAATTTCAAATTTGAATTTGAATAAGATTGTTTTATACAAGGGAATAGATACGAGTATCTCATCAGAGTTTGATGGGTGATTTTGTATGTTACGGTTCTTAAAAAATTAATTTGGAAAAAATAAAGGTTATGAGTTTCTTTACCCGACTACGAAAAGAGGAGGGTTATGTGTTTGGGTCTAATGTGTCATTTGTCAATGACACAACTCATTAGACTGACTTGCCTTGAAGCTTCATTGTGTATTAGCACAAGGCGGGCTGTATTAACCGAAGCGATTACTCCCAGTCACCCTATTGCCAACATGGAACATAAATTAGCCTTGTGCAGAGCAAAATAAACATTTTTAAATAATTTCTGAGTACGTTTGTTATATGAAATTATATGGGAATTATTAAAATAAAGGTAAGTAGTTTTTTTAATAATTCCGATATAATTTCAAATAGAAAAAGTACTCAGAAATTATTTAAAAAATATTTATTTCTATTTTGAGGGCTCGATTGTAGGTAGGGCTGGCATAATTCACCAAGGTGTATGAGGCTAAGATCACTGTTGCAGTGTAGTGATGTAGATATTAATGTCATGTTTCATAAAAAAAAATCTAGGTCTGTTCAGACATTTTATTTCATTGTTCAGACATTCGTACAGGGATTGCATCCCTACACGATGGACTTACCGCGGATGCGTACCGATCGGTCCTGTAGATCTTTCATTTACAGAACCGGTAAACTCTGGAATGCTCTCCCTGCCCATATATTTCCCTCCAATTACAGTCTCGAGTCCTTCAAGAGGGGCGTGAATAGGTACGTGTCAGGCCGGCATGGAATTCGCAACACCCGCATACAACCGAATGTCCATGGGCGTCGTTAGTAAACACAATACATAAATGTATGTAAGCATTACGAAACAAAACAACTATAGAGCTAGCCTTAAACGAATAATTATGTATTTATAATTATGTATATCTATATATAGAGGATAAAGTTTGACTGGAAGAGATTGCCCCCGTCAATAATTCCGCCTTCTGCTAAGTAGAAAAGTGTATTCTTATTTATTTATTTTTATTTTTATCTATGGACGGAGGGTCCTATGCGAACGGTTTCACAGGAATTGAGTAGGTAACTCTATTGCCAATATTAAATAAATAATTGCATAAAAAACTTTGTGCTTAGCAGAAGGCGGGATTTATTGCCCGAAGCGATTACTTCCAGTCAACCTATTGCCAATATGGAACATAAATTATTAGCCTTATCCTTTGCTGCCGAGGCAGAGGCAATTGCTTAAATTCGGCTTCAAAAATAAATAAATAAAATGTAGAATTTTCTGCTTAGCAGAAGGCGTACTTATAGCCGGAGGCAATCTCTTCCAGTCAACCTTTATACACTACAACACATTCGTATTGTTAGTGTATAGGTTTCCTCACGGTGTTTTTCTTCACCGGGGTGCATTGTAATTTTGTACACAAATTTTAACCGAGATTTTAAAATCCGGAATAATTGTTCGCATAACAGGTATCGAACCCACGACCTCTCGAGTAAGAGTCGTGCGCTAACCAACTAGGCTACTCCGAAACCCAACAGACCCGCGTAAATCAACAGAATATTAGTTTATCTTTTGGTCATCCATCACATCAGTGAAAACCACATGGCAATTGATTAAGTTGTTCTCTAGTTACAAGCGAACATAGAATTGCGACAGCGCCAAAATACATAAGGAGAAACATATAGTTACAGATTTTCCGCTTTTTTCTACTAGGATTTAGGGGAGGGTTATTCCTTTGGCAGGCGGAGCAGATGATTTTACGTAGGGGAAGACAAGTGCTCAAATGGAGGTCACGCACTTATTTGGGTACTTAGCATTGTAATGTATGTACACCACTTGTCATTATGAATCACCCAAGTAATGGTTGGCTGGACGGGAAGAGCGCAGCATCCCCTCGCGCGTCGGTGGTGTGTAATATTTGAGTACCCAATAGAGATGGCAGATGGTGATAGGGTGCTCTGTGCGCAGGTGACATCCTTCTCCAAGACAGTGGACACACCCTACTCCAGCGTGAGCAAGTCGGACGTGCGCGTGAGCAACCCCGGCTACGCTGTGGGGGCCTACGGCGGCTACCACGGCGGTCTGGGCTACGCAGCGCCCGCCTACGCCGGCTACCACGGCGGTCTGGGTTACGCAGCGCCCGCCTACGGCCTCGGATACGGTGGACTAGCTGCGCCTGTCGCTAAGGTAAGACTAAATCGTCAGAGGCTGACCCTCTAGCTAGTCTAATATAAACTCGCGATTTAGATCGCTTCTCCCTTGTTACTTCCCCATAATAAATTAATCATATCTCTCATACATAACATAACGTTAGGGCCTCCAGTGTCAACGAGCATTTGTTGAGTTTGTGTGGTGTTCGACCGTGCGCTGTTTTTGACTCCGTCTATGCTGCAAGCACGACTGGAGCCAAACGCCAACCAACTATAAAATAAAAAAAAAAAACTTTCCCAGATAATACGCGAACTTAACCGAACTTTAATAAACTAAATAGTTTGGTCATCATCACAAAAGTGATACGGTCTGTCAGTCGGTACGTATTACCATCGGTATTGATTGCCTCCAGTTTGCATTTACAGTCATTGGAGCAGACACGAATTGCTATCATTATCGCCTTCACAGTTGTACACCCCATTGTTAAAGCAGTTCCACGTCGAGAGGTCTGGCTATAGGTAGAGGAATTGCTTGTACACCTGCCTTGTATGTACTCTTCATTTGTACAAAGATAAAAAGTTTACAATAAAACTAAAAATAAATAAATTTGATAAAAATAACGATGCGCATTCCGACTTTCTTTGCTGTTGTGGTTAGTGCTTAATCACAGTAAATCGTGGTGTGATGAACTTTTTAACCACTCTCCAAAAAATCTTAACTGCATCAATTTCTGACGAGTCCTTCCAGAGATAAGCAGGTAACAGCCAAACATGCATCCCTATACATACACACACACACACACACACATAGACAAATTCTCACCCCAAATGCATATACCAGCTCCATTCAAATGGTGTTCCGGAAACAACAGTGCCATAGAGCATATCTTCCGTATATACGAGTACGTTTTTTATAATTTTTAAAGTTCTTTTAAATTTTTTAAAATTTCTGTAAAGATTACTGGCGTTATTCCTCCTCTGAAGCTGCATACAGTTAAGATTGGACAGCTCTGGGACCGGGGATAAGTCGAGTGAGTGGTGCGAGCGTGAAGCACATTGATCTTACTTACTTACTTACTCTCTTCACTATCTGTGTCACTGTCATTTCTAACTATATAGCCAAGACGACTTTCGCTAGGCCGGTAGACCCGCTGGTCAGCTGAAGCGACTGCTGTAATATTCCAGTAACGTGATGTGGCATTTCAGGTGGCGGCTCCAGGCCTGCTGGGCGTGGCGTACTCGGCGGCGCCCGCCGTCTCACACATGACCTACACCAACGGCCTGGGACTTGCCTACGCTTGGTAAACTCTTTTCAACCCCTTGTACATACTACGCTCAGTGTTCCTCATTATTTATTGCCTGTAGTTTTAAGATATTTAAAGTATGAAATATAAGTTTAAATATTAATAACATGTACCTACTGTGTTTTATTATTATTTCCTCACATATGATTTTATGACTTTTTCTGCATTGAAACGGTGTGCTTCCTGGAAAAATAAAAGATTTTATAAAATATTAATGTAGCGCTTTATTTAAAATATCAGGTTAAATATTATTTGTTCGCAGCAAATAAAAATTTTTAATTCAATGATACAAGTTATATAAATGCAGTGTAAAATGCCATTTTTAAACAGTCCTTAATGCAATCAAAAATAACTAAGGCTAATTTAGTGACAGGAAATAAAATTTACTTAATGCTATGTCGCAAATGGTAATTATGCTGTTATGTTATACGGATATGAAAGTTTTGAGGTACCTTTATTGCTTCATTTAACTTGTACTTTCATTATCAATTCATATACTTGTAAGTTTAAAAAACCTCCACACTGTTATAATTCTGAATTATTTAAGCATAATAATATGAAAACATTGTCAAGCATAAAATTTGTTTTAACATAATATAGGTAGATGATACAAATAAGATAATAATATAAGATAAATTAAGATGTTGCCTTGCTGGCCTGTCTCCTCTTGACATCCCAGTTGTAAACCCTAGCCATGTTCACCTCGGTGGTGGTCCACTGGTCCCTGCGAAAAACAATATCCGGTCACCTCACTTCCAATACTATTAAATACAAATAAAATATAAAAGTAAACATAATAAAGATGATAATTTGTCCTAGATTTAATGAATAGTTTTCTGATGAGAGCTGCTCAGGGTAGCCTTGTAGTCCTTACGCCTGTGGACATTTTCTTTACGAAAAAAATATAATCTCAAAAGTCGCACATGACCATATAATGTGACAAGTCAACAATCACATTTTTTTAAATAAGTAATAACTTTTTGAGGTATTTATTTTCTTTATTTTTATGTTGTACTCATTCGTTCAATAACGACACGTAATAGTAAGACCGTAACCATACAAATGTTGAAACATACAAGACCAGTTGAATTTAAGTTTAATTTCTAAAATGTTCTCAACTTTTAACTGGTCTTAAAAATGTCTATACCTATACATATTCCACGGTTACTATTACATGTCGTTATTGAAATAAGGAGTTAAAAAAATTACCTCAAACAGTACATAAATTTCGACTTTTCACATTATATGGTCCAGTACGACCGGCTACTTGCGACTTTTCTATTTTTGTATACAACAATTACATAAATACAATTACATAATACGTAATACAATTACATAATATACAACAATTTCATAGTGGTAATCTGTAATATTTTTCATAAGTAATATGTCCACAGGCGTAATAGAGTAAGCTAATTAGGCTTTTGCTGGCAAATAAACAAGGTGGAAATAATTGTAATTGATATTAGGAATCCTAAATAAGAGGTATATGAGTTTGCGACGGTTTCTGGTTTGTGCTAAATTTTTGAGGGCTATTGTGTATGAGGCTTATTGTAAATTGTGAACTATTTTTCTTTACTTTTGGACTTATAAATCGAAAACAACGAGTCCTACCAGAAATTTATCTACGTCAAAATAAAAGAACTTAAAATTTCACGTGGAAAAAGTTAAAAGTTAAAATCGGTGCATCCGTTTAGCCACACGTCAAAATCGGCTAATACCTACGTATGTAGTATTTTTCATTGGTATCTCTATATAGGAGTGAGCTAACTTTAAAATTTAGCTCTCCTTTTAGGCAGCATTTTATGCTCTACTTACTACTTTTAAGCAAGATAATTTTTATTTGGATTAGTCCGTTTTTGAGCTATAGGTGTTAGAACATGAGCATAACTTAGTTTTCCATTAAAGTTGATAAAATTACCGATCTATGATGATTGATTGTGGCTAAACGGCTGCACCGATTTATTAATCTGTATATTAGGTCATTCGAAGCAAAATTTTATGTTCTCTCATTTGAGGTACATAAATTTCCGGTTAGACGCATTTGTTTTAGAGTTATCAGCAAAAAACTAAAAATAGTCCAAAATGTTCACTATTTTTTGGCCCTCAAAAATTTTGCAATAGCCAGAAACCGTCACAAACTCATGTACCTCTTATTTAGGATTCCTAACATCGATTAAAATTACTTCCAACTTGTTCTTATTTATTTGCCAGTGTGGCCTTATTTCGGGCCAATATTCCTAGACCATAAGGAAGGACTATTGCGTTTACAACATTACAAGTTATTCAATTTTTTATAGAGGATTTTCAAGATATGTACTTATAAAAGTCTTCTAAGTCGTCAAGCTCTAATCGCGCATTTCCTTCAACAGTATGCAAGTCTGGGTCCAATGCAGACGAAATCTTATTATAAATTATATGTTAATCTTCTAAATTATATGTTTATTATTTTTATTATTTCTTGATGAACTAGCAGCTTAATACGCTGATGTGTTCATGTCTATGATGATCACTGGTGTTGCTATTTTTTAATACTTTCGTTTGTTTTGTAAATACTTATCGAGCCTATTTTTGAAAGCGTTTACGGTAGGTGCTTCAATAACTTCCTCGGGCAGGTTATTCCACATCCAGTCTTATATCTATAATAAACAATCTAACACAAGCCTCCAAAATATCAGCAAAAAATATTTTTCGGGCTGCGTTCGGTAAGGCTCAATTCACACAGGGACTCGCGTCAGTAGTCGCGGCAGCGGCGGCGCGCAGCTCGGCTGCTCGACCTTTTCGAACTTTTTAAGCGATATTGGTCTTTTTAGGTATGAAAATAAAGTTTAAAATTATTTCACACTGAAAGTGCGCGCCGCGCTAATGCCTTCCCAGTGTGGATTGAGCCTTAGATCAGGATAATTGGCCATTGTTCTCCTCTCGCTTTTACAACATGAATTAGAATAGGACAAATATAGGCAAAATAAATTATCTTGGTCTTACTGAACGCAGCCCTGTGTATTTAAATATTCCTGAAAAATAAATGGATCCCAGATCCTGCATAAACTGGTATATAAATAAATAAATGTCTTTGGTTTGAGAGCATTGTACCTACATATAAAGAAATATGGAATAGGATGCTAGTGCATGAGCCACCTAAAACAGCTGCTTGCCGTGGCAGCAGCTGTCAACATTAGTCGTAACCAGTTGGTTTCTCAGCCTTGACCTCTCTCAACTTGCAATGGGTCTGGCTAGGCTCCGGTAAAGTATTAAAAGCTTAATGTTACCAGAACACGAACGAACCTGCTGCCCCAGCTAGCACCCAACTGCAGTAATGTAAAGGTATTGTTATTTACAAGACTTTACAAATTACAGAGGTCTTTAAACAACATTTTGAAAACATTTTGTTATTTACCTTAGATAGTCCAAGTCATGCTCGACGCAGGCTAGATTCTTCTTTGCAGACGCCATATTGGAAGTTAGTAATTTCTCAGCATCATCTAATGTGTACTCCAACATTACGTTAGCTCCGAGCCATAAACAAACCGTTTTTGTTGGTTTTATAGTTGCCTGAAATTATCAGAAATTCTTGCTTACACCTTGCTACATACCTTACAGATGAAATCTCATAAGTACGTAAGGTCAGAATAGGCATTCATAGGCATAGGACTGTTCCAGGGTTGCTGCCTCTCTCCTGTTGCATTTAACATTGTAATCAACATTTTAATTGATGCGCT
>WYDE02124255.1:0-17306 GCA_009867175.2 Adela reaumurella
GCTACTTGCTAATGACAAAAAAACAAAGTTTTAAGTTAAACAAAATTTTCTGTCACATCTATCTTTGTATGGAATTAAATAGCTACACAAATTTAGTTTACACTTTAAACATTTATTTCCTGAAGGAAATAATTAATTTATACACATTTAAAACTTTTTACAATTGTAAACATTATAAATGTTGGGATTAAAGTGGAAGTGCTCAACATTAGTGACAAAAAAACTCAAGGTAAGGTTTAAACAACGTTTTCAGTTAGATCTTGTATGGAATTTTTGGTAAATCATTTCTTTTTATTAGATTTCTCGGATGTAGTGGACTCTTCTTGCCTGTAAATAACATGTAAGGGTTCTGTACGCTTGCAAACATCAAAATTAGCCACTCTATTCTGTCAGTGGCTTTTATTTTCTTTATATATTTTTTTATTTGTACCTATGCATTTTGGTAGAGGGAACTTTTATATATGTGTATTCATACAAGTATATGTATATATGTATATTCAAAAACGGTTCTCAAACAACATCTCTTTCAAATTTTCATTATTCTTGTTTGAGAACTTGTCTCTGCTCTGGTTGGTGGTGGCTTGAAAAACGGTTGTAATAAGTAATCCCCACCCAATAAAAAAAATTTACGTATCAAAAATCCTATAAGATGAGTAACCTCTTCAAATATTTAAATGGATTATGCTGTCAAAAGTTAATATTGACTGCATTTTCAACATTTGCATACCCAAAAACTTATATAACAAGTATTTATTCGAAATATTTGACGAGAGCTGCCAAATGCGAAAATTTACTGCATATTCAACATTTGAATCCCCAAAAACCAATAAAACGACTGTATACACGAAATATTTGACAGAAGTTGTTAAATGTGAAAATTTACAGCATATTTGCATACCCAGTCCAAAACACTCGAAATATTTGACAGAGTTGTCAAATGTGAAAATTTACTGCAAATTCAACATTTGCATACCCAAAAACCACTAAAAGTAACCACACTCGAAATATTTGACAGGAGTTGTGAAATGTGCAAATTTACTGCAAATTCAACATTTGCATACCCAAAAACCAATAAAAGTAACCACACTCGAAATATTTGACAGGAGTTGTCAAATGTGCAAATTTACTGCATATTCAACATTTGCATACTCAAAAACCAATTAAAGTAACCCCACTTGAAATATTTGACAGGAGTTGTCAAATGTGAAAATTTTCTGCATATACAACATTTGCTTACCCAAAAACCAATAAAACTACTACCCACTCGACAAATTTAACAGGTAATTTTACTGCATAATCATTAACCTAAAAAACAAAAAAATATCATTTCCTGACAATTTCTCGTAAATTTTAATGTGGACACTTCTTTATTAATTGCATGTGGAAAATAGTAACGAAAAAGTAACGCAAAAGGTTAAAAAAATCGTGTCACCATAACCTTTAAAAAATCGTTGCACTAAAACGCATGCATATTATTACGATTCCTGTTTCATTTTGGATACTCAACATTACTACATATAGGAAAGAATATTTTAAAAGAGGTCATTAACTTAGCTTTTAGATGCTTCGTAAATTCACGTTTTATTTTTGACGAAATTCGCCTCACCACATGTTCCTTTCATCACTCACAACTCAAAATGGCGGGAGTGTTGTTTATTTGTCCGACTTCCAACAGGTGAGTTGCCAGTTGTAATAATACCTTAGTTTGGGAGTATTTGCAATCATAGCTTAGAATAATTGGTAACAAAGGAGTAGTAACGCAGAAGTAAAAAATTAAGGACATATTTTTAAACAAAAAAAAAACCAACTTTTATATTATTCTAGATAAAATTTTTATAATTATTATTTTCTCTAGTTCATGAAGAGGCTTTTATTAGAACAAATAAAGTATATAACAAAATAAAAAGAACTATGCAAAATTAAAACTAACTTGAAATCACTGTGGGACATACAATTTTTGTATGGGATTGAAAAATAGCTTTTCAGTTCATAATTATTTCTGACTTAAATACAAAGATTAAATAATGATATTATATTTTAAAATCTTAAGGAAAGATTCATTACTAAGCCTTATTAATTTAAACTTATACAAACTACCACATTTTTTTAAATTTAATCTTTCTAAATCAGGACACTGAGTGCTTATAAAAAGCGCCAAAAATAATGGCCTTACCCAAATAAACACATTCCATACTTTGACCAACCATAGTGATGATAAATTATAATGATGATAGAATAATGACTGCACGGGTCTAAACTTATTTGAAATCCACAGTCGGCTCCGTACCAAGGCCAGAAGCCTCCGTCGCAGGGCTACGGCTACACCGATGAAAAGTACCAACCGCTCAGCGCCAGGTCTGGACCGGGTGCTCTCCTCAAGTCTCCTACAGGCAGATCGTTGGACCGGGGCGGCAGGTGAGAAACCAATTATAGAAATAATTGAACTGTTCTTACACAAAATCACACTCGCCGACAAAACAGATTTCTCGCTTTGGCCTAAAAACTACTCAATCGTCTACTCCTGCATTGCATTCTTCGTCATATTTGAAAGATAATGTTCTGCACACTTGCAACTTGTATTCGAAATTTACGAC
Organism: Adela reaumurella; assembly: GCA_009867175.2. NCBI lineage: Eukaryota > Metazoa > Arthropoda > Insecta > Lepidoptera > Adelidae > Adela > Adela reaumurella. Next base: position 2,595 of record WYDE02124255.1, read on the forward strand.
TCCCGTGAGGTATCTGATAAGGTAAGCACGGTAGAGACAGGAAGACAATCGAATCACAACGAGCGGCAAACACGACCGACCTTAACCTTTTTTCCACGTTTCAACACACGCATGGGTGCTGTCTTCAGGAGAGGATTAGGATATGCATAGGTGGATATGTCACTGCTCACTCAACGTTGCTCTCGACGTATCAAGAGTTCATGGTAGCTGGACTTCCAGTTTTAGGTTAGCTGCCTTCCACATTCCACCTGACAAAATACACTGGCGGAGTCCACACATAAAATGGTCTGCTGTATTCCAGAATTATATCTTTCACTCTCCAGCAGAAGTGGTATTCAAGCGGGAAGCCGGTAGGAATCCTTCTGTTGATGTTGTTTGGACCTGTTTTCACTGCTTAAATTCTTTCTACTGAAGGCTTTTGCATCGTACGGCCTCACTTCAACCATCCGAGTTACTTCACGAAGCGGTAGGTACTCTCCCTATGGATATTTGTATGCCTCTCCAGTTGGACCGGGCCTTGTAGGAATCCTCGCGTTGGAAATTCTTGTGTAAGTTTAATTCTCATATCACACGACGTAAGGTTCCGCTGCTCAGGTATTCATGGAACCTCACCCGATGGTCTTGACGGAACTCGGCATGTTCACACAGCGCTGGCGAAGCCCACTCTATTCTCAACCCGAAAGATGATTATAAGTTCCGCTTGGCTTGAACACTGAACGCTTATCCACGTGAACACAGAATGTGGCGCAAAAAGTTCTCTGGAGGTTGCGCGATCTCTCCCCACAGCTTGATCGCACTAACTACTCCTTTCTACTATCGATCCAACCATCGGATTTGTAGGCCCCGTTAATTAGTCGTCAATGTACTGAAATATGAAAGGAAAGCATTTTGAAACCTTTGTAATATGAACATGCAATATATATCAACGCCCTGCTGTGAGGTACGTGGTGCTCGAACATGTGCTTTTTTTCGTCTCTGCCAATTCTGTAAGCATGATCGGAGCTAAACGCAGACCGACTCAAATGAAAGAAATGAAGAGGCACTATTAGGTCCTTAACTGGTCATAGCATGTCTAAGAGAGTTCCGGATATTTTAAGACTGCTGGAATGCTGGATTTCTTGAGTAACAGGGTTCATCACTCCTGGGAAGTGTGGTAGGTAAGCGTTCTGGCTGTGTGTAGGTAACGTTGCATCTTGGGGGTCTTGTTTTTTCAGCACTTTCGACGAACATTTTATCTGCAACTGTGTCCAAGATACTTAGCCGGTGAGCCCTTTGTAAGTACCAATAGTTCAGTTTATACTCGGTAAGTAGTTTTTTTTAACAATAGATAAAATAGTTTGTACAAAACGATGCTTAGATGGGATATTCAACGTTCAAACCAGAGCAGGTTGTCTCAAGATGTGAATCATATCGTTTTTCTACGACTTCACACCTTGTAAGAAAACTTGAAGAGACCCATAGGCAAGGATCTTTAGTCCTTCAAATGGGACCTAAAGGGACACCAGTACAGCCAACATGGCATTAGCGACGGCCCAGGAGAAGCAGAATAGTCTTCGTCATTAAGAATCACCTGGTGCACTCCTTACTGCGCTTTCTGTAAAAAATATTAGTTCAGCTACACTATAGAAGCATAGTTTGACAAGACCTAAGGGAGTAAGTACCATTGCAATGTCAACCTGCACAGAGACCTAAACATTGACATCTTCAGAGCTTGTTTGCTGAGACTATCAATTCAGAGAGCCCAATGTTAAGAATCCTTTTGTCAGTACCAGCCTACTTGTTCAAGTTTCCCTCTTCGACTATAGACCTGCGGAGAGAACACCTATCCTGCGAGCTGTCACCAGACGCAGCTCAAGCTATTGAGAGACTCCAAAACTCACCAGCAGCAGCCGCAGCCATTCTTGCTTCCAGCTTCACCGTTCGAGCTCCGAGCCTGGTCACAACGTTGTTATAATCCCGGGCATGCTCTAGCATACAGAAGAGTCGGATTCCACCTTTTACAAGGCAAGACCTGCACTCACTAGATTGAAGTCTTAGACTTCTGTGGACCTTCCGCATACGCCCGGACCCAACAAACGGCGAGCATGGTCCGCGACACCAGAAAGAAATCAACGTGGCAGTCTCCGTTGGATAGGGCCTTCAGTTGCTGCTTTCCTATTGTAGCAGCACAAATCTGTGCCGGAAGCCAAAATAAAGATGCAGCAGTTAAAAAAAAAATTAAGTTACTCATTCCTGAATGCTAATTTGGTACAGTGAAGGAAAGCCTACCTATGCCCACTACCACCCGAGGGCACTAACTATTCGATAAATACATCGGCGTCTGTCACAATCACCAATCGCCTTTGGTGCCTATTGCAACGATGAGGGTAGTAAACATTTTAAGGAATCCTGTGCTCTTATACGTTTGTATTTTAACGAGTCCACCTTGATTACTGGCAATAAAGCCTTCACAAGTGAGGTGATGGATTGTGACACTTGTACAGTAAAGTCTGACATTCACCTGGCTATAAACGATTCTTCTCCCCAACCATCATTATCGCCATAACATTGACTTTTGGCCAGGTGAAAGCATTTGTTGGTTCGTAGTTACACCATAAGGGTGATCAAAAGCTGTTGTACTTACATTTTGGACTAGTATGGAATAAATTGTTACTTTCCAGTGACTTTAAAGTTTGTTAATTTTTTATTTCCTTCATGGTACGTTGAAGAGTTCTTTGAAAGGGGCCTGGCTGAATTTTTTTTAAACCCTCCAAAAGACCTGGGTAACATAGCGTTCGACATACCTTTCACAAAAGATCTGTCTGACATAGTGTTTTTCACACCTATCACAAAAGGTCTGGTTTACATAGTGTTTTTCACACCTTTCACTAAAGGTCGGCTTACATAGTGCTCGTCACACCCTTTACAAAAGGCCTGGCTGACATAGTGTTTGTCACAACTGTCACAAAAGGCCTGGCTGACATAGTGTTTGTCACAACTGTCACAAAAGGCCTAACTGACATAGTGTTTGTCACAACTGTCACAAAAGGCCTGGCTGACATAGTGTTTGTCACACCTGTCACAAAAGGTCTGGTTTACATAGTGTTTGTCACACCTGTCACAAAAGGTCTGGTTTACATAGTGTTTTTCACACCTATCACAAAAGGTCTGGTTTACATAGTGTTTTTCGCACCTTTCACTAAAGGTCGGCTTACATAGTGCTCGTCACACCCTTTACATAAGGCCTGGCTGACATAGTGTTTGACACACCTGTCACAAAAGGCCTGACTGACATATTATTCGTCACACTCTTCACAAAAAGCTAAATGCACATAGGCGTGGCGTAGTGGTACTGTGCAAGTCGTGAGATAAAAGGATATATCCTGATCCTTTCTACAATCGATCCATATTTTGCGGAGATATTCTTCATGTGTTCATCTTTGACGTACCAAACGGTTCGAAAACTAATTTGTTGTGCTGGCGTCGGAAATGTGGAATAAATTAATATTATTTTTCAGTTCCCCTAACGTTGGGGCCTTCAATCGTAGTGTCAACAAGCATTTGTTGAGTCAGATCGGAGCTCCACCAGACACTGTTTTCGGCTACGTCGATGCTGTAATCTTGACTGGAGTCGAACGCACCTGAACATGAAATTAAAATAAAAAATTATCTTCAGTATTTTTAAACTTGTGCCGTAATTACCACCAACACAAAAACTTTATCGAAACTAGGTTTTCACCGCCGAGGCAGTCTCCACCAAGGAGCTACTCCCCGCGCCACTCGCCTCCGCGCCACACCCCCATGGATCCAAAGGCAGGCAAATTCGTCGATCCAAACTTCGGACCGAACCGTGGGAGGCCAGCTTTCAGCGGACCTCAGGTAAGTTACGACTACTTGAAAACGCCGAGGAATACGTTATACGTTCTTAAGGATTTAAAAGTAAGGCATGAATAAAATTACTAGAAAAATGTTTCGGCGGTGAATAATGCATGCAATAAAAGAGGAATGAAAATAAAAGCTAGTAAGACAAAAGTAAATGAAATTTTTGGAGTTAATGCGAGTTGAAGAGACGGGAAGCGTCGCCCTAGACGCTCGTACCTAGAACAGATGGAGGATGTGCTCAAAAAGGGACAAGTGCGCAGTACCCGTAACTGACGAACAAGTATGAAGAACATGAAAGTACAAGCGGCAGAGGTGTGTCAGGATCGTGACACGTGGAGATCCGTTGTCTCTGCCTACCCCACTGGGAAACAGGCCTGACGCTATGTATGTATGTATATGTATGTATGTAAGACAAAAGGTATGGTAAGAATAGGAAACAGTGAATGAGTTTGTGTACTTGGGAAGTGTATTCACAAGAGACGGAAAGTTATTAAAATGTGAACGAGCAAAGGGGGTGAATGGGGGTGAATAATACGGTAATTAGTCCTACTGCTCCAATGTCTATTCATAATAGCCTTCTGGTCCTTACACTTACGTATGACAGTGAATCTTGGGCATGGCAGAAGCGATATTGAAGTGAAATAAATACAGTTGAAATGCAGTCATTCAGAAGAATTTGTGGCAATCTTGTTAGATAGGATTAGGAATAAATAGGTGTGTAAGAGAAAAAAGTGGGTTGAAAGAGGAAGTAGTGGCATGAATTTCAGATGCATCTTTATAAAAGACTGCCTACACTCTTATTATGGTATAATGCAAAAATAGGGCACTCAGAAATAGTGTATAAGTAAGAATTTAGGACACTTTGGAAATGCGGTTGTCAAAAAACCTATCGGATATCTTAATGAGAAAGTCATCAGGATGGTACAAGATAGCTTGCTAGAGTGAAAGAAGATAGTATAAGTTGAAAATAAAAACTGGGATACCAAGAATCAACCACCTCGTTTCTCATACAATTCAGTATAGCCAAACATAGAGGAATTTTTGGCAAAGCATTCAGAATCTCAAAAAGTGTTACCGGCTTACACCATATGAAGTGTAGCCTTCCACCTCTGATAATTGTCACTGCAAGATTAACACAAATCCAAGAATGAACGCATGGAACAACCAGATGATTAAAAACCACGTGACAAGGAGATTTCAAGGAATCCAAAAATTGCTTGATAAATACTTTTATAGCATTAAGAAAACAATCCATAAAAAAATTCAAAATGTCAGTGATCTTACAAAAAGAAGTGCATGGCAGAATCATCTGCTCATTCATCCATAAATAATTGCACTCACTATTACATATATTGGTGGTTGGCTTTGTGGTTGACTTGATATTCACTCCATGGTAAAAAAATAAATAATCGGGGTTGATTCTTAGACAATGAATGTAATCTCAAGAAAGGCTGACTTCAACACTAATGACATCTTCAATATATCACAATCTCGATCTCCAGTAAAGGCTAGAGAATAGGGCCCACGGAAGACGACATAGTTCAGTCAAATGTACACAGGATACAGTTCAAGTACTGTAATACTGAAATAATTTCCCTTTTCTTCAGTATTTCGGGCACCTGTAGCTGCATTTTTGGCACCTGCCAGTCGACATTGAACTGGAAGAAATGTCCGACGTTGAGAAACCACTTCCTGACAATGCTGATGTTATTCCGCACATAATGGACTTTCGTACAACATCTGTGTGTTAAACAATCATTGCTTTGATCAAAATACCTACATAATATTTTGTAGTTCAACAAAAATACAACATAATTTGCATGATCTATTGATATTTTACCTATCACACGGATGTTTCGAAGTAATATTTCAAGAACTCTCATCAAATTTTATTGTTCACAATAGGCATACCGCAAGGAAATATACTTGGACCAGTACTATTTGTACTATATACTGCGGACTTGATAGCATTACCTTGGTACCTTTCAGACAACACAACAGATTTGCAAATGCACAAAGATCCCGAAATGTCATAATCATCACTCAAGATACTTTCATTAAATGGAACAGTGATGAAAAATATTGCAGATTAAAGACAACAGAAAAATCTACATACCTTCTCGTCGCTTCAAATTCGAACTTACACACACGTCTATTTTCCTGACTTGCCAAATGAGTTCTTCAAAGTTTGTCCATTCAGCAAGAACTAGTTGCGCCCCTGTTAAGCCTGACAAAGTACACGGAAATCAGCTAGACACAAATAAATTAGTATAGTGCATGTTAAAATGTTGCATATGTGTACATACAATCATATTCACGTCGCTCCCGCACCACATCGTCAAGCCAGGGCTTCTTGTCAGCTTGACGAAGTCTCGAACCGGCCAGCACGATCAATCACCCCGATATGCATGATGGCAGAAGAGTATCCACAGCAACCGCCAAGTCAAGGAGGACCATCAGCGAGTCATTCTTCCTTTCCTCCCATCCTCTGGAGATAAGCCTGTACACGCTGCTGCTGCTGCTGCTAAACGGGGTCAATTTACACCAAACAAAAAAAAATTGATCAGGAACAACAGCAACTGACATTATTGCATAAACGATTGCAGTTTCCAATGGACACGCTAAATGATGACGTTTTAATGCACGTCCAGTATCACACTGGGGTTTGATAATTTGGTTCTCACAAATTTGAGCCTCGTGATGTTCTGATGTTTGACCAAAGAGTGCACTTTGCCATTCTATAGCGTGTGGGTTAGGTATCTACATGCCATGCGTGGCCCTTCGCCAAGAGTGGTTTCGCCAGGCAAGGTGTATTTTGCTGTGTCGAACGAACATCGTCGTTCATCGACGGGCCACCCAAAAAAATGCCACGTGGCGCTGATATGATTTTTGTCACATAATTTCCACTTGATTTAAAAACTTGGATGAAGAAATGGTAAGCAATATATTCAGCCTCAAAATTTTTAATTGAAAGACGGCAGTTGTGATTTCGTCAATAAACCAATACCAAGAGATTTGGGCCTAGAAATGGGCGACGTGATGGTTCAAGTTATTTTGAATCTAGAGATGGGCCTCGTGATGGTCGAGAGAGTTTGAATCTACAGATGGACAGCGTGATTGTCTGAGAGATTTTGGGCTTAGTAATGCTAATTCATCAAACAAGTTTCAAATAAGTAAAAGCCAGAGGATACATAGAATGAATGTGAAATCTTGCAATACTGACGGGAAATAGTGTATTGTACTGTATACACCTTTACGTCAATTACATTGTTCCCCGTCCCACTTTCGACAGCTTTACCTGCACTGTTCTTCTGTGGATGCTTACTATAGCAGTGTGGCACAGAATTCCAAATGTAAGCCGGAGAGTCGAGCGTCTGCCTGCAGAGTTTATAAAAAAAAATATTTCTGTATTCATTACTATTGAGTTCATTACTGTATCATTACATTCAGTACTATTGAGGTATTATTTTGAAGGTGTAATATCATGGGCACCGTGGAATCATTACAGTGAATCCAAGGAACAATGGAATAGCATTGGAATATTATGTAATACTAAGTATCCTATTTAATACACAAATTTTTTTCTTCTATTGTCACCAATATGAAAATGTGTTTTTATTGTATTTTGTAAAATTATGCCAAATGATTTTCTCTGTCACACTTTATAATGTCATAAAAAGTGTATGCTACGTGTTCTCCATGTTTTTTATAATTGCAGGCACCAACATCGGGGAATTTCCCCGGCGCGTCTTATCTAGGTGGCGAGGATCGCTACCGCACTCCTTCACAGGTCTCTGGGACTTCCGACATGGATTGGAAGCGACCTATTCCGGAACCTTATAATCCGCTCGCACCATCGATGGGAAGGCCATCCGTACCTTTTGCGCCTCGTAATCAGGCGCCGTTGGACCTACCGGCACAAGACGCATACCGATTTGAACCAGATCGGGCCAGAGAAGATCATCTAACGAGGGGAAGATCTCCCGTCCGGCGGCATAGCCGTTCGCCACCGCGACGTTCCCCCGAATGGTCCAGGCCTGGACGTTCCCCGCCGCGTCACCGGGACCGCTCGCCGCTGCGACGCTCTCCTCCGCGTGACAGACGACCAGCCGGAGCACCGTGGGAAGGGGGTCGTCAGCGCAGCCCGAGTCCTAAATTATCTCGCAGTAGATGGGACCCTTCTGGCATGCAGGAGCCACTGGTAGGACAGCCGAAAGTGGCTATGAGCGTAGGGATCTCTTCGCGCCCGGATGTCCCACCCTTAATGAGAGATAAACCAAGTTCATTTGTGACACCTGCTCAAAGCAATACCTGGGCTGATAACCTTCCGCCCAGAGATCACATTTCGTCGCGGTTTGCGGCTCGCAGCCCACTGCGGGATGTTGGACTACCGCCGATAGAAGGTTCCGGGCCCTACGGCCAAGTCCAAAACTCCGCACCTAGACGACTGGATTCCGATCCATACTTTGACAGTCAGAATAGCAACTTCCAGGGTGTTCGCTCCCATTTTGGTGAACCGCACGAATCTGTAGCACGGAATGATGCACTCGGTTTTGGTCCACAAGGCGCACCACGATTTGGCCCACGAGATGGACAACAAAAATTTGGACCATCAGATGGGGTACAAGATTTTGACTTTGTGCCCAGAGGTGGTCCGCGCGACGGTCCACGTGATTTAGAGCCAAGTGGCGGTCTGAGAGATTTTGGGTCTCGAGATGGGCCACGTGATGGTCCGAGAGATTTTGGGCCTAGAGATGGGTCACGCAACAGCCCCAGAGATTTTGGGCCACGTGACAGGCCTAGAGATGGTCCGAGAGATTTTGGGCTTCGAGATGGGCCACACGAACTAGGTCCCAGGGATGTTCCTCGCGACTTTGTTTCGCGAGAATTGGGGCCTAGAGATGGCCCTCCTATCTTCGAGCCACGAGGCTTCGGACATAGAGATGAAGGACCACGAGACATTCTAGGTCCACGAGGCGACTTTGGACCGCCAGATGATTTTAGATCTCGAAATGGAAAGCCGAGAGATTTACCTCATAGTGTGGAGCAGGACTTAGGTCGACGTGAAGGTCCCGTATTTGAACCTCGCTTAGGCCGAGACTATCGTGACGAAGAACCCCGTGAGATTTTTTCTTCTCGGGAAAGGCCAGCACCGTTCGACCGGCCCGGTCGCCCGCCGTTCAGGGAAGAATTCCGTGACGCAAGAGGCGACAGGCCTCCTTCGCGCCACAGAAGCGAAGGGAGGAACTCCAACGGCTCGCATTCCAAGAGATCGGCCAGTATTCCAGAAAAAGAGATGGAGACTCGCAATGCCGTCATCAACAAGATCACGCAACAGATGATCCAGAATCACAAGCCTCGCCTTCATTCTACCGATTCAACGCTTCACGACAACGTGGAGCACGAACTCAGGAAGGTTATCCTGCAACGTATCGACAGTATCTTTGGTCTCGAGTTCGGCCACGACTTTGGAAGCATCGCGAGGGGATACCGGCAGCATCACAAGACAACGGGCGATAGCACTCTCGTCGAGAAAATTTTCGCCAAGTGCATGGCTTCGGGTTATGTTAGGAAGAGATCGCCTGAAGGTAATTCGTTTTAATTTACTTTATGTGTAATACTCCATCACCAAAGGTGGTGGAATATAATTTAGAGTAAATTTGCACTCAATAAAATACATCAGCGACAACTCTAAAGTCGCTTCTCGTAGTAATATTTATCGCTAGGATGTGGAATTGTCTACCTTCCAGTGTGTTCCCAACTCTTATAACCTGGGTGTTCTCAAATATTGTCTCAATACATTGTCCACCGACCGGCCAATATCTGGGGTGGCACTTAGTTGAGCACGGTTTCGTTGGCTCATCATTGCGGCCATTCAGGTCGGTAGACAGTTACAAAAAAATGTGCATCGGCCGTTCGTAAATCAATAATATAATAATAAATATACATTTTAGATTATTTTCAATCTATTTATGTATAAAAATATCTTCACAGAAATACAATATTGACTACATCAAACGCAGTAAACAAAATATTAGGCCAATTGAAACAGTTCAAATAATTAATTATTATGATGTAATATGAATTTTTCCGTGGAAGGGAAGCACCGGGAGGGAGAAACCGGGAGGGCTGCATGGCTACTGACACTCCGGTAAAGGAAAACACTGAGCGAGGATACGCTTCCTTTCAGTACTAAGTGGTATGGTCCACCCGCCTGGTTTGGTACAACCGCACTGAATGAAGGAGTTCTAATAACAACTATGTAACAAATAGTTTGTGTTTCTCGTCCAGTTCGGTGTGGCCGGCCGAACATATGACAGGAAAACTTCTGGCATCGCACTGTGATTCGTCAGGATCACTAAGACGGGTGTTACAGGCAACCGTGTGCGGTGTAGCTACCCATGTCAGGTTCCATTAAAAAGATGCTCAAACTCAGCAGTCGGACGAAAGAAAGAAGTTTTTTTTTCTTTTTGCTCCAATTTGAGTGAGCAACACCTTACGAATTTAATAATTCGTATTATTAAATTTGCATTGCGGCCCCTCTGATCCTGTCGGTGTATAAATTCAAATGTTTGCATGCGCATGCGACGGTTCGCTGTCCTCCCGTGACGCGACCTCTCTGCCGGGACTGCTCACATTAGGAAATGATCGGTCACAGGAAAGTGGCACAGTTTCTACAATAATTGTCCACGACATGTGCAGCAATAGTGGATCGAAGCCAATGCTCTCGATAGCAATAACTCTGTACAAATGTCAGGCCTCGTACAGACCTAACGAACGAGAGCAAGTGAGGCCCAGGGAACGCAAGTGAACCCTGACTCACTATCGCTGTTACGTGCACGCGCACAACCGCCTATATTGTTGCCTCATTCTACCACACGGCTCCACGCCCTCATGACCGAACGCAAGCTAGTGCGCGCTTTCACCTTTCCCTTGCCATCACTTGGCGTCGCATGGTGCAGACCTGTTCGCGCGGTCTCCTTTGTTCGGTCTTTACGGGGCATTAAAGGGTTGATATCTAACAGCGTTGCGGGCCTAACCAAGCTGTGTTAGGTCTGAATTTTGCTGCACAGGAAGTTAAAAGACTTCAATGTGCTAGACCACATTATTACCTGCTCCTCTGCGCTAAGTGTGCAACCACTCATGGGGAACTCAAGAGTACTATGCTCTTGAGGCACTGCGCGGGGCTCCTGGTTGGTGTACACGGTGCATTACCCCAATCGCTTGCTATCCGAGCCATCGTTGTCCCCGTGAAGGCATAGATGTTCCCTGGGTTAATTTATCTGGTGGCTTAATAATGCAGCGTTACTTTACAAAATAAAATGTGCAAATTGAAAGGACTGAATTGCCAAAAAGCAAATAAAGTTGGAAAAACTCCAAACAGACAAGTGTCTCATGCGAAATATGAATTTTGCGTAAATTTTATAAATTTTAACTATGCAGTCAACAGATTAGTAATGCAAAAACAACAGAAGATTAATGATGCCAGATGTGAAGGACAATTTTGCAAACGATGTGTGGTCTGTATAACCAAATTTGAATAGCAGATCTGCAGCGTTACTTCTCAGAATTAAAAGTGTAAGTTCTCTGCTTGGGAACGTGGAGATGTTTGGCAAAAAGCCACCACCATCTAGACGTAGGATGGATTGAGTATCCACCCTGACTGATCGGTGATTCGGTTCGCTGTCTTGGGACGTGGTCTATGTCAGATAATGTCCGACTGAGAGAGTGTAGTTTTACTTTAGACCAACAGTTATAGCCAAAATTCGCCAAAATTCTACGTTCTGCCGAATGTCAAAGCCGAAAGGCGTAATTAGGCAGTCAGCCGACTTGTCTTGTTCTTGCAGCGAAGGTTGACCAAATTTCGATGACAAAGGCGTGCCATGTCGTGATAGATCGGTCTGAATTTGGATCGGGCCGAAAGGGTCTACAACTTTTGGTGAAACCGTAAGTTTGCCGAAAGTGGCAAATATTGGCCGTAAGTCATAACCGAATATTCGGTTTGACACTACCAGTGAATGGTCGGATGGACGATGCTCGCGTGTGCTCCACATGGGTCCATATGCGCTATAAATATGTTTGACATGGAAGATGTGCTATCCGCGTTCCTTCTAATTATTTTTCCACTGTTCTACGAATGAACAGAGACAAAATACACAAATACGCCGTAGTCATGCACACAATGTCAGTCTCATTGTAATATAAGTTGCTGCTGTGGTAAATGCAATCACTGTGCGGAGACGTGCACACTCATTGTGTGCACTCACTGTGTGAAATCACTGTGTACACTCACTGTGTGCACTGACTGTGTGCACTAACTGTGTGCACTCACTGTCTACACTCACTGTGTGCACTCACTGTGGGCACTTACTATGTGCACTCACTATGTACACTCACTTTGTACATAGGTCAACATTCAAAATAGAGTGCTTTAAAGGTCTAGCCAAAATGGTATTCCTGCACAATATAAATGCTCATGAATCAAATCTTAAGCCGACCGTGTCGTTGGTAGCCTATCTGCTGCAGAAAAACCGACGTATAATTGGAGACCGTGCACTGGACAGCCAAGAAATCCTGGCTACGGCAGCCGCTAGAAGCCGCACCATGGCACGGCAACCAGCCAGAACGCGATAAGGCGAATTTATCACACTGCTACCAGTCTCTGCACACTTGGCGACTAATGCAGATGTACTTTCCGTTCCGAAACTATCTGATGTGCATCTCTTTCAACTTAACAGTCCCAATTGGGAATCGGCTGTGCAAAATTTCAGATGCCGCGCCTGTCTGGCAAGTGCGTGGGCACCCTTATACCTCACTATCTCCGAAAAAATATTAGAATTAAGAGTCAAAATAAGCTTACAATACCTTCACCGAACATACCCTGGCCCATTGGCAGTAGAGGAAGGAGTCCACCGAGGTTTGGTCTATTGAGCGACCGCTCTATGTGTCTGCAGCATTCTTAACATTGCGTTTTGGATCGCGGTAAGCCCTTTTCAGCTAGTCTGCCGATAACTAGGATGCGGAGAACCACCAGTCCCGCTGTCGATCAAACTCAATGCTCATATTCAAATTAGACATCTGGGTTTCACTTAGGGGAAATCTCTGGTTGCTCTTTGGGGACATCTCGGCTGCTCTTAGGGGCAGCTCCGTTGCTCTTAGGGGCATCTTGGTTGCTCATAGGGGAAATCTCTGTTTCTCTTAGGGGACATACGGTTGCTTTTAGGGGCATCTTGGTTGCTCTTATGGGACATCTCGGGTTGCTCTTAGGGGACATCTCGGGTTGTTCTTAGGAGACATGTCGGGTTGCTCTTAGAGGCATCTTTGTTACTCTTAGGGGACATCTCGGGTTGGTCTTAGGGGTCATCTCGGGTTGGTCTTAGGGGTCATCTCGGGTTGCTCTTAGGAGACATCTCGGGTTGCTCTTAGAGGCTTGGTTACTCTTAGGGGACATCTCAGGTTGCTCTTAGAGGCATCTTGGTTACTCTTAGCAGTGACCAAGAACCCACATGTATTTTAATTTGACTATTGGCGTAGTAGGAACAAAACCAAGAAAAAAAACATGGACATAGGTAATCTTCAACTCCAACCTGGAAATGTTTTAATTCTTCCCGGAAAATACTAAATTGAAATTAATTAACAAAAAAGGCGAAATTAAGGGGGATCCTTAATTATATGACCAAGAAATAGCCTATTTTCGAGATTTTAACGGGATATTAACGACTGCCCAAACTTTAGGGTATATTTTCTCGCATATTTCAATTGTACAAATAATTTTTTTTAAGTTGAAGGTTACAGTTAAAAGTTCAAGTTAAAATTAACTTTTTGGCGCGGGTCGTCACTACATTCCAATTGGCGGGAAGTGTGAACTAAGTAAAAGTTATTAAAAAGTTAAAAGATATAATTATGAAATCTAAACTTTTTTCATGTTTAATATAAAAAATAAGTTTTTTCAATAACAACAAAATTTAATTTAAGGTGCTGTAAAACTGAGTTTAAAATACTTTTTTAACAATATTTTTAGAAGATATTTCACATAGAAGAGATTCAATACTGAACAGAATAAACTTTGGTTCAAGTTGATAGGCCATTAAATTTTTTTTTTTTGCTATCACGCCCTCCCATTCAGAAGGATCGAAAAAAAAAATTCTTCTACCGTCCTTGACACGTCACGCTTTCGGCTACATATCTCCAAAAATACGTTGAATTGGCGTCTGTAAATTTGTGAATGTCTATCGATTTAGGAAATTAAAAAAAAATTTTTTTTTGGACCTTGTGTTTAGGGATCCCCCTTAAGCACAATAAAAGCACACTAAAATATCTATTGATTTAGGAAAAAAATTAATTTTTTTTGGACCTTGCATTAGGGATCCCTCTCTTAAGCACACTAAAATATGAATTAAAAAAATCTATATAATCCATTCACACTTGAAAAAGAAACATTCATCGGTGACTTATTAAAAATTTAAAAAGAAGGCTCAAAAATGTTGTTTATGTGTATGTGAATGATTGTGTGTATTTCAGATATCGTCGGGCCATCGGCTAAGAAGCCGCGGGACGTAGCCCCGAGAGTTCCGCAAAGTGGTAAGAATAAACAAATATATGAAGTAGGGCCTCAATAAACAAAACGCGGACCCATAGTCCGCTGCTTTTTGTGGAGACCAGGGGAGTAGGATAGTTTGGGTGGTGAATCAGCGTCGTTGGCTCAGTATTTCGATATTCAGTATTCAATTACCGAAGTTAAGCAATGCTGGGCGCGGTCAGGACTTGGATGGGCGACCGCTTGACCGTAGACGCTGGTCGTGGTTCGGACTCCACGTTAAACTGTAGGTCCCTTCCCTCTCCTTACATGGT
>WYDE02124256.1:0-11417 GCA_009867175.2 Adela reaumurella
ACCCACCTACTGCATGACTTGGTAGAAGTACCGTGCCAAGGTGAGAGGTGGCGAGCCTGTCGCCCTATAGCACGGCATCTTGTCCTTATCTCTTAGTCGCCTTTTACGACATGCATGGAAAGAGATGCAGTGGGGTCATTCTTTAAAGTGCCGGCTCCACACGGCACAATTTCATTATTATAATTTACATGAAAATTTGATTTAGTTATATTCGATCGTTGCTGAAACATCCGGTAAAATATGTGAAATATTGTACACACGTATGTAGGTATCTACGTACACAATAGCAATAGATACGATGGTATTCCCCGCCGCCTCACTGGATTATTAGCTAATATTACTTAGAGTAATAATATTTATATTTATTGATAGTTCTCTTTTACTGTTTACCCGCCTCGAGTAACGCTCTTATGTTTTTCTCTGTACATATTTATCACGATTATCACATATTATTCACTAAGGACTAAATGTTAAAATTTGAGAGTTTTTTTCTGGATGGGCACTTGAAAAATAATGAAAGGCTAAATTACATGTAATTATACATTTTAGGCCAAGGAACAGAACTCTCGTAAGGCCTCGTACATACCTAACGCACGAGAGCGAAACGAAAATTGCAGAAGGTAAGCTTACTGGGGTCTTACTTATTGGGGTCTTTGGACTCTATCCAGTGCCGCGCCATCTATGTAATTGGTGATTCCAAGCTCACGGAAGGACTTGAATCATTGCACCACAGGCGAACAATAGGTTCGCTTAGTCTGTTTTACATCCCATTGTCGCCCTGCCACTATTCGTATCCGTCACACCCACCGGACTCTCTCGGAACATCCATATGTTGTTGACATCCAACTTCTGAGAACGCATCACTTTTAGATAATGGTGCCTCTCTAAACATGGTTTCATGAGGACTGGTGTTATTAGATGTGTCTGATTTCCTTTGAAATTTTGGATACATCCACCCTTGCAGGTTGTCTATAAAAAAAATTGAATCCTCGCTCGCTATCGCTGCTACATCTGCACTCTTAAGAACCCTATATTGCTATCTCTTTCTACTGCCCTGCCTGGCATCGTGCGCGCGCCTTCGCGCCAACGATTGCCATCGCTTGGCGCCGCTGTACAGTTCATACCATTTTCGCGTGCTCTCCCTGGTTTGCCTTCGCGCGCTCTCGTTTGTTAGGTCTGTACCGGGCATAATGCCCAACCTTCCAGTAGTAAAGGTGAAAGTTTAATTAACTCGCGTGTTTGGTAGTGACTGCGCCCTAGTCTATGACTAACGTGCAAGATCGCAGGTTCGATCCAATATGAGGGCGTACTTGATATGTACAGTTTCTTGATGTGTACCCGTCGCTCCGGTGAAGGAAAACGTTGTGAGGAAACCCTTTCCCACACCTAAATAAGTGGTAGGGTTTGCCCGCCCGGGTCGGTTCCATCGCACCGAATGCAGGACTGTTGAAACGACTATGTAAATTAATTTGAGCCGTTTGGTGTAGCCGGACTGATAAAAGGGAAGTACCCTGTCACGGCACCATACCCAGTAAGGATTGAGGTGACTTAGGCTCGCATCACGGTTCACCATTGTGTAATGTAAAAGGTTGTGGCCGACCATAATGGAATAATATTTTAAAAAAGGTATACCTCCCGGTAAACAAGAGTAAATTTGCAACAAGTTTGCCTAATTGACAAGTGCCGTCACAGAATAAACTGGACGTAACACATTTGTGAAATAGTGCACAATATAGTATTACGTTAGTTATACAGATATACCAAATGTAACTAGGTGATTTTAAAATTTAATAACTAATGTTTTTTTTCAGATTTAGATACTAGAAGATTCTATGGTTTCTAAGAAGGGGGTATTGCTATGGAGATATTCAACGTGTCAACATAGTGTCATTATCGTGGATCTCTGTTTTGAAAATCACATCAATTACTCATATTTGAAAAGCGTTTCGCGGACATTTCAAATAAAATCTTCTCTATTGACTGTACACTCCTCCAAGAATAGAAACGGTTGATCAACGGTTAATATCTCCATTACAAAAGTCCCGCTTAATAGATTTCAAATATTAAATTGTCTATGCATTAGACGGAAAGATTCTATCTGCGTCCACTAATAAATTAGGTGAGACATTTTTACAGAAACACACAAGTCTAATAGACTCAAAAACATTAGCACTCCTTAAGCGGTTGCTTAAAAATACTTGAAAAGTCCGAAATTATTACATTTTCATATCACCTAGTAACTTTTGCGACAGTCTGTATTTGAACAAAAATTTCTTTTTATAAAATGGTTTTCAGAATCACCACCTAAAGTTGTTAAACAAGTGAAAGTCGCGATTGCGATCGGTAACTTTGTCTCGTCACATCGAACTATATGTCGTGTATGCCGCACGCCACTCAAATTTATTTACCCCATGAACCAGTTCACCCTCTACCGGATGGTGTCCAAAAGATTCGACCTTCTGGAGGTCGTTTTAGGCAAATGATTTGCTGCAACTTGGTGAAACGGCCACGTGCGCAATTTGTGGTTCCCGACACTTTCTAAGTGTCACTAGCAGAAGCTGTGTGCAAAATATCGTTGATATCGTACCAAGGGATATCACTGCACAGACAAGTATCACTACGAAAACAACATCTACAGCGTGCATCCAGGTTGAGACAATGAGAGCCGTCATAATATGACTATGTAATATGGGAGGGGTCAAACCCTAAATGAAACAATATTTATAATTTTACAGTTTTTTTTTTGGTTGAAAGGTTCCATATGAGTAAAATATTTCGGTATTTTAAATGATTTTCTTTCCTTGCATATTTCGTAACTATCGCTAAAACTCACTCGTACGGTTAGAAATGTAATGCGTCATAAGGTCTCGAATATCTCGAATATCTCGAATTTCACGAATGACTTTGACAGTCATTGCGAACATAGTAAAATGGATAAAATTAACTAAATTGCAAACTAGATAATAATCTCGATAGATAAACCCATGCGACTCGTCGACTATACTTTTTGAATTAGAAATCTGACCTACCTCATTTCAATAGGTTTACCCTCGAATGTTAGAATAATGTAAGCTTTAATTTTATCTCTGCCTCGCTGTCGTTTTCTTCACGCCCTAACTTTGCTAAGAGCCCAACGTAAAATTACCAGTTAAAATAATACCTATTTGAAAGTTTACGAAAAATATGAGAGTTAAATCAATAATAATAATTTTATCATCAGAAATTCTACAACGTAAAATCTAAAATAACGGTAAGGGCTAAAGTTTTGTACATAGATTTTTCCTGGGTTGTGGCTTGACAATATTTTAACAAAATTGAAAAATGATTATTTTTTTTTATTAATTGGTTCTATTGATTGAAATCCAGCAGATATCGTATAAGTTGAGATCCATATCGCGTTTTGGATATTACCTACTTAATGATATGTTTTCATGATGAATTTAAAAATTAAATATTTAATTATTAGTAACGTCGACGTTACACCTGATAGCATTGCAAGCCACACCCCGCAGAGGCCACCCCTAATGTAATTAGTTATTACCCACCGTGTACCTGACGTCTCAATTAACTAGCATAAGTTCGGTTTAAGTTAGCACGGAGTTAGTCGCTCATAGATTTTGTACAAGTCTAAGCGCGCTAAGCGCAAATCACACACACACTAAATTGGACTAATTATGTAGTTTGGGCAAAATTTGAATTGGTTGAGCATTTATTTATTAAATTTTGGTAAAAATAATATTTATGGTGGACTATCTTGTCCACTGTAAACTACACCTATATACTTGAAAATCGTTCATGCAACATTGGACGTGTGTGGTTGTTGACATTTTGGATAGAGTGTGTCGTTATTGACATTTTGACATAGTTTGAGGTCCTTGACACATGGACAGAGTGTGGTGGTTGACATTGTTAGCAGAGTGTGTTGTTGTTGGCATTTTGAACAGAGTATATCGGTGTTGACATTTCGGACGGAGTGTGTGGTTGCTGACATTTAGACAGTGGTGGTTGAAATTTTGGACAGAGTGTGTGGTTGTTGACATTTTGGACGGAGTATGTCGGTGTTGATATTTTGGACGGAGTGTATGGTTGCTGACATTTTAGACAGGGGTGGTTGAAATTTTGGACAGAGTGTGTGTTTGTTCATTTTGGACAGAGTGAGTGGTTGTTTATTCGCCTTAATGATGTTGACACATACAGAATCCTAACGATTTTTTTCACACTTGTATGTTATGGCAACTAATTCACCGGAATAATGAAGTAATGTATCATGACCTATATTATAGATAATGTAAATCGTTATAAACCCGTAAGATGGCAGCGATGAGGGCGCGCCTGCCATGTTGAAAGTCCGTAGCTAGGAGGAGGGATCGCGTCAGCGCTGTTACCTGTGTTTTATGTAAATATTCTGTCTAAAGAGCATAGATTGTAGCACTCTGATGTCTGTTCAAGTTTTTATTATGGATGTAATACTATTAAAACAATGGAAATATAAGAATACAAAGTAAATTATAGTGTTACAGTACGGTGTATTCATTTCAAGTATTCTGTAACTATTTTTAAGCTGATTCGTGCATTGTTTGGTGTAAGAAATTTTAAAATCGCAGTGCTACAATGCTATGTATATTGATGTATGTATTATTAAAAAAAACATCGCTATATATACTGTACAGTACGCGTGTTGACACGCGTACGATGTTGATATTGTTGAAATGTTTGAATCTCCTGAATACTTAAATCCTTCTGTGACCGATAAAGAAACCTCTTACTTAACAGATTATTTTTTTGATGCGACGTTTAGATTTTATTTCTTTTTTTTATTATTGTTATAATTGAAAGCAGTCGACATTGACACCTTTAGTACAATGTAGTTTAGTATGTGAATATATAAAATATTGTATTATGACTACTCTTATATTCACAATTCGCACGTGGACGGTACAAAATCACATATGAACCAATGCTTGTGCAAAGTTATGTAAGGATAAATAGATTGTTTATTAATTAACAGTAAGTATACATAAGTATACACGTATTTGAGGTTTTTTACCGAGCTTTCAAGGCAGTTTTGCGTTCGTCGCTTTCCAGACGTTAACAACGAATTGATAAGTGATTTTTTATGGGTCGGACCTGCGGGTCGAACGAAAGCACCTCGCGTGAGTGATTCAGGAGACCGGATCACGATTTAAACCAATCGGAACGGCCTGTTTGCTGACTCACTCATGTGGAGGTGTTGCCGGTAAGGGGCCAGACGTGAGGATGTGTACATATGATGATACACGATGGAAAGCGAGGATGCAACGGGCATATTTGCTTTCCTTGTCACACCTGAGGCATGTACAACTCGTTATATTTATATACGTGTATAGTTTTATTCTGTGAGTTGCAGACGCACACTTTTGAAAGCGCGGCAAACTTTAGGGAGAAGTATGTCAACAAGTAAGTTCAACCAGTGTAGTGGTAACCATATGGGAGTGCTTATAAATTCAACAAGTGTAATTATTATTCTTGAGCGGCGGGTTGACTCAGCGCTCTACTCTCTGATTAGCTCGCAATCATTGTAGGTTCGATCCTCTGTTTGGGCGTACTTTTAAAAGGCCTGTACAGTTTCGTACCCGTTGCTGCGGTGAAGGAAACCACCTTGAGGAAACCCTTCCCTCAACTAACTAGGTGGTAGGAGTTTCCCTACTGTGTAAGTACTATGACACTGAATGCAGGATGGTTGAAATGTATATGTAAATAGTACGTGTTTTCCGCCTAGTTCAATTTAACTGGACTGAAAAAAGAAAGTACCCTGTCATGGCGCCATACTCCGTAAGCATTAAGGTGACTTAGGCTCACATCGCAGTTCACATAGGTACGCCGATTCAACGAGTGTAATGTACCATACGGGGGATTTTAATCAATTTTCGTTGATGCAGTAAAATTTTAAATTCCTCTGTGACGTTTTTGAAATGTGTACCCTCATAATATTATTGTTTGGTACACGTATAGTAACTTAAAAATTTTTGCTTGTGTCACAAATTATTTGTAATAATACATTAGAGCAAGCAAATTGCCTTCCTCCCTCAAGTTTGTCTCGTCTGAGGTGTACACTGCAAGCTGTCCGCTGCGAGCGGAGGTACCACGTAGAGCCTTCAGCGTACCTTCTTAATGTAGATACAACGTATAGCAGTAAGTTCACCTCTCCTATCCCCTCCCCCTCCATCATTCTCACTTGTAGCATTTTGCTAGAGATGAAAACTACATCTATAACTTACTGTATTATTTATATGTATGGGGCGACGGCACCCGTGCAAATAATACACTTATAGTAGCTGTCATTAAATGATTGTGATTGTGTATGTGTGTTGGTACACGTAACCCTCAGATTTTACATTTCATGTTTGAATTACGAAATATGCGATCTTAATAAAAAATTATTAAACTTAAAAAAAACAGGTATCTAAATTAGAATGTGTAAATAAGGATTGCGTAGTATTTATTGTTTCTCTTGTTTAATGCTACAAGTGGGCTCGAGGAGTTTAGTCAATAGTAAGTCTATATAATGTTAAAGTCGGAGTGCGCGGACGAATATAAATAAAAATACTTTTAAAATGTAATAAATAAAATTTAATATTTATCGAGAAAAAAAAAACAACAGTGACAAGTTTAAGAGAAAATAGTAATATACGAAAGAAATTTAATGTTTTATTTGATGTAAATAAAATGTCGAGGTTTGTATTTGTCTACGCACTCAGTTTAATGTTACCCAAAATGTAAACGTTACATGTAAAACTTGCTTTACTCTTAAAGTCGACCAAAATCTAGAATTTGGATGTAAACGAAGTGCGTGCGAGAGCGCCGCATCTATCCGTCCCCTTCACATAACATTGTAGATAATTTTTTTACTTTCACATCGTGTCATGGTGAATATGTGAACTCTCGAAGATATTATGTGGAATTATTTCAGTCTCTTACATTGGTTGTATAAATTTTACAAATGTATACATACAGGCAGGAATGGAAATAAATACGTACTGTAACAAATAAGATGTATACGTACATACTTGTACAAGATGATGAATGTAAAAAGTAAATGTAAAAAGATGTTAAATGTAAACATTTGCAAAAACTGTAACTATAAAAAATTCGGATTTTCATCATGACACTCATTATGTTATATTATATTAGCTGGGTCCACACTTGTGTGCTTTCGTCTTCAACTTCCGTTTTGTGCTTTCTTTTTCGCTTCAACAAGATGCATGCTTCATAAAAGGCATGCAATTACAGTGTCAAGTACTGTGTGTGCTATAGCAGTAACGCAATGCAAAAAATTTCTCTTTAGCCTTTTCGAAAAACCAAGGCACGCTGGCAGCACGATTGACTTCGGGATTCAATTTTCATTATCCCCCTATTCATTATCTCCATTATCACCCTGTTTGTGCACACTTCAAACCGCTTTATTAAGTCTTTGCTGAGACACCAACTTCCAATTCACTGCGTTAAACGGTTCACGAGATATTATTCGTACCAAAACAATGTTCTTGTGAGGTATGAAATTTCTACTAAAAAGGCTCAACTTGCACGAGTCACCACGGATAACTTAATTGCTGAAGCGCTACTGCTCGCGCGTGTTGTTACTTAAGCATTCATGCTGTCGCAACTCACATTCACACATTTTAGCTTGTAATGATTTATCACTGATTTCACGAGAACACAAATTTATGTCACACTATCAGTTCCTTTGCCGTCCCATACAGACCGACAGAGTAAGACAGGATCCCCGGTCAAGTGTTGAAAGCAACCAACCAGCGGCGGTGGTTCGGCATGTGTTGCGGCATGCGTCTTCTTTTAACATTCGTCACATGCGTTCAGGTCGTGCGTCATAGCGCAAGTTGAATACGAAAGATGCACGAGTGTGAACACAGCTATTATTAGAGGTACGCTGCCTCAGAGAATGCCACGCAGTGCGAGTGTGGCTAGGTACCCAGAAATGATATATCCGTAGTTTAGTCTGTTGGTTTCCTATTTATCTTTAATATCGGACGTAGTACAACACAGATCACAAACTGCACAGATTTAAAGCAATAAGTCGTACGTAAGCGTCTCAATATGTCTCCCGTAGAACGAACCATTCCACATTACAATAGTTAATAGCCAGATCACAGCTCAGTATTTACAATGTTTTTGTTGAAAATTTTGATTTTTTTATCATATCTTTTGCTCCGTAGACATTCCATAGCCGATCACCTCTTGTTATATTTTTGTAAGAGCTCTCACCGCGCCTATACACTCCATAGTTAACCGATTTATTTATTTTAGTGATAACTTACCATTATTGAACTGTAGTATTGTTTATTTTTATCGGTAGAATTTAGCGTTGTTATCTGCCTCAAACTTTTTACAATTACTCGATATTAAAATACACTCTAATATAGCTAGTACACTGCACTTAGTTTCTGTGTACTTTTGGTTAAATATCAAACAGATGTTATTTGTACAAGCAGTTCATCGAAATATTTTTTGACTTGTTAAAACTTATCTTGTTTAAAACAAAAAAAAAAACTTGTTTTGTTACTTGACCATATTTTTATTTTATTAACAGTACTAAAGTTTTTTTTCATGTTTTCACCTTACTATTTGTAGTGAGTTTTGTTTTCTTGTGTTTTTTGTTTGATTCTTTATTGTTCTTCGACTTTGTTTTCATGCGCAGGCAATTTTTTGTCGTCCCATTTCGTACATAAATTAAATCTTTGTAGCCAGCAGCCGAGAGATGGCGCTTGTAGTTCTGTAATTAAATTTAAACTTGAAATCCGTAATCCTTATGTTAATAAGCTTTTTTGATGCGCGGTTTTTGGCACTAACTAAACTTATTGTAATTAAGGCGCTTAGGAAAGCCAAATGTGATGTTTGATAGAGGTAGGACAAAATAAATACACCAGTCTAAAGGCTGGAAACTACTGCAAAACTTAAAACGATGCTTTGTCCATCGTCCGTACTCTTTTTGTCGTAAAATTATAAATTTTTATAAAATTGTACGGAAAACCAAAGGTAAATTTTTGAAATTTTCCAACTTTGAATACTTTCCATACAAAGTACCTAGATTGGGAAGAGCAGATCGAAAAAAAAGACAAAAATCAAATGTTTGTATAGAAAATAATAACATTTTACAACGAAAAGAGTATGATGGATGGACAAAAAATCATATTATATTAAATAATTTTTAATTCGCTTTTAAGTCGCTGAACAACATTTTGAAAACTTCCGGATCTTCTCGCGGCGACTTTATCGGATTGTTCCGATGTTTCAAACAGAGCAGGTTCATGATCACGGAGATGTCCGCTACCTACGAGCTCAGCAAACGTACTGTTTGCTGAGTCAGTACGTTTGCTGAGCTCATAGCTAGAGGATGTATCCGTGATCTGGTACAGGACGCTCTGTTCGAAATGTCGGAACAATCCGATAGAGTTGCCGCGCGAAGAGCCGAAAGTTTTCAAAATGATATTATATTTAGCATTACATTCCAGCCGTTACAATGGTCTAGTTATTTAGGGCTACCTCTTCAAACTACTAACCGTGGAGTTCTTAGTGGTCGTAGACATAAGCCTGAAATTGTAACCTCATGAGGCTTTTGGGACCCACTAATTCCTTGGTTCCCCAAAAAGAGAAGAATTGAATAATCAAAACTGTACTCGACACTGCCTAAGTGTTCCACGATAGGGGTGAGACAGGTAAAAGGACAAAGGTGTCCTAAAAAAAATATTCTCTGATAGACGAAAGAACACACTCGGTGACCAGATTTCCATGCGGAGCTGTAGAGATTCCAGTTCGCAGAACTCCTCGGAGTTGTTGATTAGGCGGCCCATAAGTCTTTGTATCGAATCTGACAAGCCAGGGTGATACTGTTCATGAATAGTGAAGGACCTTGTGTTGCTGATTAGACCATAGCGAATTAACTCTCCCTTTGAAAGCCATTTTGTGACGCAGACGTGAACAGTCGTGACTATTGGCAATTCTGTTCTTAACACTCATTGGTCTAAAAGCGAGTGAGAAAGCAAGGCGTGCGACAGAGACAGATGAACCACTTGTCTCACTTTTGCTGTTGCAATGGCCAGAGCCGACTGTCATTTCAAAGAAAGCCATGCTGTCACGTGATAGCACCATCGCTATGTTGCTATCGCTTTCTTGCTCGTCTTCGCGGGTGACTGCTGCGATCTTCCCTGTGTCTCCTCGCTCTCATCATCGGGAGCAGGAAAGCGATAGCAAAATTGCAGTGGCGCTATCACGCGACAGGATGGCTATCTTTGAAATGTCAGTCTGCTCTGCAATGGCTGTCGCTGAAAGGCCTTTTTACATTTAATGTTTCCCGAAAAGGGAGTAAAGTTGTCTATGACTAAACTAATCAAAGTATTAATAGGCGACATCTCTTGGCGATTGCTGTAATTAGAAAGGTCGTTTTTCCTTCTAGCAGACATTGTGAAGTTGTTTGTAGTACCAGGAGCACATACATCGGTGACAGGTTCGCGGACACAGATAAAAAACTTAGTGTAAGATAAATTTACATAGTTATTTAATAGAATTGAACTACCTCAAAAGAATTACCCACTAGCGTTGTTTATAGTTTTAATCAATATCTTTTTATTAATATTATTCTTTAACTTTACGAAGTTTCAAGTGACTAATGATTCCCTTTTTTGATATGGTAATTATTGTTACCGAGTATTGTATGTATAGCTGTGTGCATCGCGACACTGTTTTTTTGATATGGAGGTTGATATGAATAAAATTTTGAAACATTTGTCTGCTTTTATTTTCCACACCTGTATTTATAATACCTACTGGAACGAAGCTAAACAACCCGACTTATTCGGACAGGATTAAAGTAACATAGGCTCACATCGTAGTAAAAACTGTGACAATTTAAATTTATCACAAATAACAAAGTGCGAAGCGCACTACGCACGCGATATTTATTAGAAAAAACAAATTAAAGAAAACACGTCTGAGCCGGGACTCGAACACGGGATTCTTGGCTTGAGCTGCTACCACGGTAGCAACTTCGCTAACTGGACCGGTGACGTGTTCTCTTCAAATTGTCACCGTATTCATCTGATAATAAGCTGCTTGCATGGTAGGCAAGAAAAAAAAATCAACAAAAATTTTAGAGTGTACACCTAATTAATAATGAATTAAACTCACTTTACAATCACACAAATGTTAAACAGAACGTGAGTATTTTTTTTTATTAAGAGCGCGACATATGGCGCCGAGCCACCCAGAAGGTGGCTAACGACGCCTATGGACATTCGGTTTTTAGCGGGGGTTGCGAATGCCATGCCATCCTGACAGGTGCCTATTCACGCCCCTCTTGAAGGACTCGAGACTATACATGGATGGAAATATGTGGGCAGGGAGAGCGTTCCAGAGTTTACCGGTTC